>PVKN010044051.1:0-10149 GCA_004027915.1 Capromys pilorides
GTAAGTCAAGGTGAAAATTCTAAACATTAACTTTTATTTAAAAAAAAAACAAAACTGATGGAAATTATGAGTATATTCATCTTGGCAACAGATTTGATGATAAAAAGATATACCAACCATTGTTAATTAGCTATTCCTGTTTTGAAAATCTGTACCATAATGTGTTGTTGTATATTACACTATTTCTGTATTTTTTCTATTTGTTTTACCTTCTGTTTTTACTCTTTGAAATAAAATTATATAAAATCTAAAAACACAGGGTATCTAACTCATTATCTTCTGGCTTTAGTTTCCCTTCCAAAGGCTTTTAAAAATCCAACAAACAAAAAAGGACCTTCACCACTACTTGGTTTGCCTTCCAGCAAACCATGCAATTGGCCATGGTATTGCAAAGTGATTTCTGAATTTTGTGGTGTGTGCAAGATGATTCGGAGGGAAAGACTTGAATCGGGGTAGGAGTGAAGAAAGGATGCTGCCGCCATGTCACTATCTCTTCTTCCTATGTGGCTTCGATGCCTCATGTCCCCAAAATGTTTCACCTCCCTCAGCTGATTGTAGGTCCATCTAGTCACTGTGTGAACAGCAGTGACGAGGAAGCTACCTCCACTAGGTGAGGCTGCGAGCAGCCACCTCCTCAGGCAGGCTATGTCCTGCCATCTCCACCTCTAGCGGAGTAAGGGTCTCTTTCTTGGCTGAGAGCTTCCCGCCTCCTCTCATTTGGATGTCAGCTCTGTAATGCATTTGGTGGCCGATCCTTGTTTTCTGCAAGGTGATCACCAGAGGCACCGTGAGGCCTAACTGCAAGAAAATTATTAGTAAAACTTTAAAAAAATTTTTTTTGAAAAAAACATGAAGAATATCAAGTGCAGAGAGATTATGGCAGACTGTCACCAATGAATAATAACACAATAGTTACCCATGTAGGACAGGAGGGAGGAAAACGCAAAAGAAGTCAGATTCTTTTGAAATCCTTTCGGCAGGCAATCTTTGAAATAGATTGCACTATTTTCCTTTGTGTTCAAGCCTGAGCTCATTATGCTTTGCAGATAATTTTCTGGAATATGCTTCTTTAATAGTCTTGGGTGACATGAGTTGTTTTGATGAATGATACCTTCATGTCTATAGTGCAAATATGGTGTTTGATGTAGAGTACAACTTTGGATTTGGGGGGCAGAGTCTTGTTCCATGAACATGACAGAATTTTTTTTGTGGGTTTGTGAGGAAGCAGAGTAAGGAGCCAATGAAGTAAGAGAACCAGGAGTCAGAGACACGATGCAGATTTCCAGAGAGACAGTGACCAGGTAGGAGGCCAGGCTGGGATGGAATCCCCACAGCTCTGGAAGCTCACAGAACACCACGTACAAAATGCAATGCGATCTTCAACTGCAGGTGGCTGGAAGCCCTTTTCTTTACCCTGTGTATGTAGACATCTTATCCTACACAGAGTAGGTATTTCACTGAAGGAAATATTTGAGTCCACTTCTATAGAACTCAGGTCACTTTAGAAATAAAGACCACCATGTAGCTAGAGTGGACACAGTTGGTTTAAAGACATAATTTCTGCTTATTTCATGTGGACTGAGTTGGCAATTCACAACCTTGATGAGATTTTAGAAAATTCAAGTCTTCGAGTCTTAACTTTATTTATAAATTAATGTACATTAATATTGACATGAAGATTAGATTCTGATGTCTGTAGTTCTAAATGAGAGGTCAAAAGCACTCCTTATACTATTTATTAAAACTGTGTCAAGTATATTACTAAATATTTAAAAACAATTAATGTAGAGCCCAGTATGCGATGAACCTAAGGTCACATCACAATGGCACTAGCAAACAAAACCAGCCTTTTAGAAGTCTGGACAGTGTATACTAAATTTAATTTTTCTTTTTGTCCTTTGGTATTTTGTGCAGGGTCTCATAGTGATACTCCTGCTTTCAGCCTCCCCAGACCTGGAATTACAAGAGTGTGCCACCACACCCAGACTAGGTCTCTGACTCAGTGTGCCTGAGGGTGGGACTGGTGCAGCATGAGATGCCACGGACCCAACTCCCACCACTGCACTTGCCTAAGCAGGCACTTAGTCAGCTGAGCTATCTCGCCAGCCCTAAGTTCACTTTAAATATAATTTTGAAGGGTTAAATCTTTTCATGTAATTTTGCACTTGAGGATTAAATGTCTTAGCGTTCTATCATAGCATATTTTTAGAACTTGTGACCAGGTGACTTTTACCAACTATATGTTTCAGATAGTAACTGTGTAGGAACGTAGAGGCAAAAATTAAATAAAACAAGATCTTCTCTTGCAAGGTCTCACAAACCAGTGGGCTACAGTAGGACAGCAACTGGGACCTGTTGGTGTAGGGTGAAGAGACAGAGCAACATGGCCAGGATCCCAGGGCTTGTGTACACGGTATTTAATTCTGCTGCATTCTATGAAAAGAATTTACTCATATCAATCAATACCCAAAAAACAACTTGAAACTATGCATTTTTAATCTGTGTTCTCTGAGACCAACCTGAGAGCTAGGTTGCACTAGGGAGACCAAGCTGATCAGGATTTCATCATGCCTCTATTGCTGATTAGTTCATTCATTCATCCTGCCATTTACACAGTCCAGAAGATAATCACTGGCTGCTTGTGCTCTGGTATTCTGCTAGTTATCATATTTAACATGGGACTAGGTTCCTTTCTAGAAGACATAAACACTTTCTGTTTTCTTTCAGACCAGAAAGCCTCTTTACAGGCAAGAGGGATACAGCACAGAGAGTTGAAATGGAAATTTAAAATAAATAACTTCTATTGATATTTGAACATATACCTATGAGCATAAGAATGTTTTAAAAAGCTCTGTCAATTTGCATCTGACTAAGGTGAAGTTTCAAGTGATAGCATGTTGAGCTTGGCTGCATTCCCTTATTTGACCCATATATTCATTTCAGGATAAAATTTTAGATTATCCTTTACCAGGGCCATATTTGACCATCATTTCTGGACATAGTTATTATAGCAAATACCCATTTTCAGGGTTTGGCTGGTGTGACAATGAAGGTGAAGAGGAAACAGGTGTCTAAGGCATGGGGGCTACTTAATATGGGAAGCCCAAGCCCCTCCAGGGTGGGCCAGGGGCAAGAACACAGCAATATCTTAGCCCCCTGCTGAGAGCTCTGTGTTCACTTTAGGGGTGCTCCATCCCCTCAGTTTCTAAGAACCAGGACTGAGATCTGGGGCTTGAAATTGCATGGTGTAGCCTAGTTGCAGTTAGAACTTGACTCCTGAGATCTCACAGTTCAGGAACATCGACTTCTTCCATTGCTATTTCTTGGTGATTAGGCAGGGGGCTGAGACCTGCAGATGACGGTCGTGAGCCCCAGGTGACAGTGAGCCATATCCTGGAGACCTGCAGGAGCTGACCTGGCACCTTGCCTGCTGGGCCTGGGCCTCTGAAGCCGGCGCCTGCTTCCTCACCTGCAGCTATGATGAGGGGTGATGCATGTACCTCCCATCCTCTGTGGCTGTTTTCTTTCACTTCCTTAGCGTGTTGCCAGAAACTCTATATAGCTCTGCACCCTCCCAGGAAAGCACTCCAGACTTTGACCTTGCTTTCCACTTGGGGGAAATCCCCAACATGCTAGGTTAGGGAGGAGGCATGCATGTTGTGGTTTGCCTAAAACACATGTCTACATCGTGGTTGCTGCATTTAATTTTATTCTGAAGAAAGATATAGCCTCAATTGGTGCTTAAATATCAAGCATGATATTTAAAAATATTGGATACATTTCAATCATTAAAGAAAGTTTCAGTTATCTCCGCTATAGTGAAAGCATTGGGCCAACACAATGCTCATAGGGAGCATAGGGATCCTCCTTTCTCAGACTTCCCAACAGTGAGATTATGAGATTACAAGCAAGCGGTGAGATTATGAGATTATTAGCCACCATGGCTGATTTCAGGGTTGGCATGGCATGTCCAGGGTTTCAGGGCCAGCATAGTATGAGGTACTGGGGATCAAACTAGGGTCCTTGTGCTTGACAGGTAGATGCTTAGACTGCTGAGCTACCTCCCCAGCCTTAACATTTTATTTGTAGTACTATGTAACTCCATATATATAGCATATATATTGTAACAATTTATATATATGTATATGTCATGTCATATAAATGTACAAATATATATATATATATATATATATATATATATATATATTAGTAAGAAATTGGATATTCATCATCTTTCTTTCTTTCTTTCTTTCTTTTCTTTCTGTCTTTTTTCTTTCATTTTTATCAAAGCCTATAAGTTTGCTTTTCACCTACGTCAACATCTGAACACTTCAGTTCTCCTTCCCTGGCAATGCCTGGCTACTTAACATCGCTGAGCTCCATGTAAGTTAAGATTTCCGTTTTTGAATAAGCCGCATAACACCTCTGGTGAAATTGCTACAGCTGAATGTCAGTGACATCCAAGAAGACAGACTTTTAATACATGCCAAATGGTGTCCCTCGAGGGGAAAAAAAACAGCACTTCCCCAGGACTCGGACGTACATATGTTTACAATGATGATTAGGCTGTGCGGGAATCTCGGAACAAGACTTCTTGTTTACAGAGGTTGTGCTGAGCGTTCTGTGCTGGATCTCAGCTCTCTTTAGAATCCCGAACAAAGGAAGTTTGTGTTGGGAGAGTTCTTCAGCTCGCCCCATAAATTGGCCTCCCTGCCAAAATCAGGAGGGATCCGAGGCCTTGACTGTGATAAGTGGTTCTTAGCAGAGTTCCTGACAAAATAATGAAAGCCGAGGGTGTTTGGCAAACAACATATGCCATAGGCTGCATTCTTTTCATGCTGAAGGAGGCCTGCATTTATTTTTAGCTTTGTATGCAAACATCTTTAATGGCCGGGAAAAATGTAACACGTTGTACACTATTTGATAGCGTATTTGCCTTTAAAGAAAACAATGTTCTGTCAGAGAGATGCATTTAAAGCCGTAAGATGAGAAATTTTGCCTGAAATAGTATCTAAAGTGGGAATAAATACAGCTCAGTGGAAAATTTTCTAGAGGTAAATATAAACATGCTCTTACTTCATCATCTTAAAAGACTTTTTACAAATACAAAGATAAGATCAAAGCTCCTTTGAAAGTGCATATGTTTGCGGGAGAGATTCTGTATATGTTGACTAACAGCTATAAAAGAAGGATATAGATATAAATTATAAATCACGTAATAGACAGAGGACAAGTTATCCTTACCTGAAACTGACTGACCTTGGAAGAAGAATTTGTTGTTTTGTTGAGCTGGTACGTAAATACCTAAATAAACTATCTCATGACAGTGAGAAATACACAAGGTGCAGGCAAAGAAGATAAGATAAATGCCCCTGAGCCGTTCAGGCAGAACGGAGGCACCTAAATCAGGACCTCTGAAGAGCTGTGTGCGGTCAGCAGAGTCCGAAGCTGGTCCCTGCCATTCTCGTGTCCTGCTGCTCACAGCCGTTGCAGAATCGACTCCTCCTCCTTTGTGACTTTGTCTCACCAACAAAATAGAGAAAAGCCAGGCATAGGGACACTGCAGGGCAGGACCCCCTGATCGCAGCTCACAGAAGTGTGGAGGCTGTCTTCCCTCTCCCCTTCACCTCTTTGCTTAGAGAAGCAAACACCCTGTTCCGAGCCCCATGTGATGAAGAATTGTGGTAATCCTGCAGGAGCTGAGAGGGCCCACGAGAGGAGAGCCACGGAACATACTCATCACCTTAGCACTGCCAGGAAACGCGGGCGCCCACTCCTGGGTGTTCGTGACCTGCTCCTTGTCCACTCAAGCCTTCCGATGCCATGCCAGTCCTGGCCAGTCCTGGGTTGCAGAGACCTTGCTTGGGCTGCCTGGGTACTTCTACCCCACACAGTGGTGAGATGATGTGTGGGTGATACTTTGAGCTCCTGAGGGTGCAGTGATGTTGCTTTATAGCAGTAGATGGCTAGTGTGTGGGCAGTGGCAGGGAATGCTCTCTCTTAGTGCATTTTCTTAAGAGTTAGCCCACATATAGCAGACACCAATTGGGATGCCACGATTAGTACCATTTGTTGGCAAGAGGTGAGGAGTTCACCCGTGCAGCTCTTAGGAAAGCCTTCTGAGAAGAATCTGGCAGATATTTGTTTTCTCTTTTCTGTAGATTTTCAAGCATGAAATTTCTTTGACATTTATTTTCATTCCCTTAATTGTTCAAATTACACAATACAGTTATAACAGTAGCATTTCCTTAGTTTTGATTGCAAAGACGTAGAATGTAAAATTTTCTATCTTAACCATTTTTAAGGCTACACTTCCAAGGCATTAAGTACTCTCCCTAGCGTGTTCACTGGCATGGAACTCAGTGGCACTGGACGGTTTTCTGTTCCTCAGCCCCAGTCTACCTCTAAAACTGAGAACTCCTGGGAGTTAACCTAAGGGATGGGGTGTGATCTGTCACTCTGTGGCTGTCTTGCTTTCCCTAGTGCTAGGCCCTAAGTTTCATCCGTGGTGTAGTGGGTGTCACATCCTTTCATGTTAAAGCTAGAAAACCATCAACTATACCTATACAGGACCTTGGGTTCATCCATTGAGCCCCTGCTGGTCATGAGTTCTTTGCTCATTTTGTTTGCTGTAGCACTAAATGGATACGAGGGCATAAATATCACATAGTTTCAATATTTTTGAGTATACAACCGGAAGTTATGGGATTGTGTCATGATTTTTTTTGTTTCTCTCTCTTTCTTTCTTTCTCTCTCTCTTTCTTTCTTTCTTTCTTCCTTCCTTCCTTTCTTTCTTCCTTCCTTCCATTCTTCCTTCCTCATGTCCTTTCTTTCTATTTTTTTTCCTTTGAGAAACAGTCCTAAAACTTTGCATGGTGATGCACATTTTAGATTCTCATAAAACATTACTCTGCATCTTCACCAGGCTTTTATTTTCAACAGTTGCCATCCTGTTATGTAATTTATTTTCAATTACAGGTTTGATTTGCAGTTCTCTAATCGCTGAAGTTTGAATGTACTTTTCATCTTCTTATGGGCTGATACACATTTTCTTTGAACTAACATTTATTCAAGTCTTGCATCCATTTTTGAAGCAGCTATGGCTTTATTTCTGAGCTTTGGAATTTTGTGTATAATGTGGTACCTAATCTCTTATTAGATTGTAAACTGGGTTTCTTCTTTCATTGCAGGATTGCTTTTCAGACATTTTTGTCTGTTAATTATTTTTATATTTGTAAACAAATTTGTAATATCTCATTTGTTCATTTGGTTATTGTTTATGATTTTGATGCCTAAGAAATCGTTGAGGAATTCAAAATAGTGTGATATTTTTCCTGGCTTTACTCCAAGTTTTCTAATTTCAAGATTCTGTGTTTGAATAACAGAGTCATTTTGAAATGATATTTGTTTATGGTGTAGGTAGGGCTCCAGTTTATTCTCCTGTATGGGTACATCAAGTCTCATGAGCACTCTTCCCTTCATTGAATGAGTTTGGTACTCTTGGAAATGATAAGTCACTTCCATGAGGCTTTGCTTATGATCATCTTTTGTATTTGTCTGTCTCTATACCAATATGGTATTATTTTGACTGCCATAACATTGTACTGGTTTCTCAAATCAGTAAGTGTGAGTTCTCCAGCTCTTTATTTTGTCCTCAGAAATGTCTGGGCTATTTGAGCTTCCTTGAGATTTCTCATGTATTTTAGTCGAAGATTTCTCCATTTCTGCAAAATATACTATTTGGATTCAATAGGGTATGAATTAAATCTGTACATAGCTTGGGGTAATAAAGTGAGTTTCACCATGTTAATTCTTCCAATCCACCTACTGACAATACTGGCAGATATTTGTTTTGCAAATAATAAAAAGGGGACTTATGAAAATGATTTTTCTCAATATCACAAAACAGTACAAAAACGTAACAAAGGATCTTTTGTGTGAAAAAAAAATGATTATATTTAGAAATATCACCTGCTACCAAATATCTAAAAAGTACATGATTGTCTCTTTGATTAGGGCCCAACACATCAAAGTTCTATTTCTATTCAGAATGTGTTCTATCTGGACCTATTTACGAGCTTTTACCTCCAATCTTCATAATAATTTGTTCACAAAAAATGCAGAAGTAGCTCATTACATTGAATGAGCCAAATAGTTGTTCAGTGCATGAAATTGCAAGTCAGCCTTTCAGTCAGGATGTGGAGGCAGTCCTCCATGATGCTTGCTTGGAAACACTGCACTGTGGTTCACTGTTTATAATATCTATTCTTATGTTTGTATGTGTTTGCAGGAACTGTAAGCAATCACATTTTGAGTTTAGAAAGTTTAGATATTGATTTCTGTTTTATGACAGACCTCAAACCTGACAATATTATCTATTATCTACCTATCCACACATGCTCAATCACATAAACATGTCTACCCATTTATATACACATATGTAATACTTCATGTAGATAGCCATGCAAACTCATTAAAGTTTATTCATTTAGATGTAAATAATGAAACTTTAAGTTTATTATATCCAATTTGGAAAACTGGACTAAATATAGTTTAGATAATATATAAACTTTTTTTGTATTAATATGCAGAGTCTGTCAAAAATGCATACACATTTAAATAAAATAAAAATAGTGCAATTTTATTTCAACAGATGGTATTACCTTCACATAGGGGGACCCTATAGGAGGTTGGAGTTAGTGTACTGCAGAAATCTTGCCATGCTGCCAGCCCTCAGAGAAGAAGTTGAAAATGCAAGTTTAGCAATCTCAGAAGTGAGATTACCCAGGTAGCTGTTCAGTGCTCAGTGTCTGGAATCTCTAGGTCCCTTCTGTGTGCATCTCTTGTATTTCTAGAGGCTAAAGTGCCTTCAGTGAATCTCATGGTGTCTCAAAAACTTGCATACTGAAATATTTATGTTAGTTTTCCTTTCTGAAGTGTGTGCTATAAACTGTTTTGGTACAGTCTGTATAAATTTTTATGTATTTTTTCTCAAAAAAGAATGACATTTAACAAATTTATAAATTTAAGGGGCTGCCAGGCATGGTGGCACATGCCTGTAATTCCAGCACTGGGGAGGTTGAGACAGGAGAATTACTGTCAATTTGAGGCCAGCCTGGGCTACAGAAGTGAGCTCAAGGCCAGCCTGAACTGCACAGCGAGACTCTGTTTCAAAAAGAAAAAAAAAGGAGGGGGGTCCAGGGAGATAGCTCATTTGCATAAGTACCTGCTTGACAAGCACAAGGTCATGAGTTGAATCCCTGATGCTAAATTAATTAATTAATTAAAACTTCAAAAAATAAAATTACATTTAATACCATCATTGTTAGCTTCTTCCCTGCCCAGAACTTCTTCCCCACCCAGAATTCAGGACCTGCATGTGAGTAGGAACCTTTGCCTGTATGCCATGACCAGAATTTCACCATCCAAACTCCAGACCCACTACCTTGTGTAGAACCTGGCAACAAAGTTCCCTGCAGAGAGGCCTGTGATCAGACACTCCCAGCTAATCCAGGAGCTGAACATCTTGGCAGAGGGCACAACGTGTTCAGTTACACAGGCTACAGCAGGAAGAAGCTGAACACAGCAGCCAGACCCAGCCAGGCACATCTGAATAAGATCAAACTTGGTAGATCCAGACACGAATTTCAGTAGGTGTTAACAGCATAACTGTATGAAATCTTTACGCCAAAGGTCAGAGGACAGTGCCATAGAAAATGACAAAGAGAAGGAGCAAGATGCAATCTCAGGCCCACAACCCACCCAGAACAAATGCAGGAGACACTAGAATAGAAGAAAATCGGACTCACCCAGATGAAAGTTCTGAATATATCATCTGAAGTAAAGAAATAGATGCAGAAAAGTATAGAGGAAATAAAATGAGAAGTAACCTCAAGTTAAAAAAGAAATCTTTGTAGCATCTGAAATAAAGGAACAGCTTCTGAAAGGTAGAAGGGAAATCAGATCAGAAATAATCTTTGAAGTAAAAAAATAAAGGATAACTATGATGAAAGGATAAAAAATAAGAGGAGAATAGAAAAATGATGGAATTCTTAAATGAACTATATAGAGGAGAAATAGATTGCATGAACCACTTTCAAAGAGATATACAGGAAAATAAAATCTTAATCGCAAGCTGGCAACACCATA
>PVKN010044052.1:0-10163 GCA_004027915.1 Capromys pilorides
TCTCTGTCTCTCTCTGTCTCTGTCTCTCTTTCTCTGTCTCTCTCTCTGTCTCTGTCTCTCTCTCTGTCTCTGTCTATCTGTCTCTCTGTCTCTCTATCTCTCTGTCTCTCTGTCTCTCTGTCTCTCTCTGTCTCTGTCTCTCTTTCTATCTCTCTGTCTGTCTCTGTCTCTGTCTCTCTCTCTGTCTGTCTCTCTTTGTCTCTGTCTCTCTATCTCTCTGTCTCTGTCTCCCTTTCTCTCTCTCTCTCTGCTGTTTACTTTAGGCTGCCCTCCAGCTTGCAGTGAGCCTCCTACGTGTCACCCTGCCCAGTATCACCCTATCTTAATTACAGAAGCCTCCATCAAAACAGCAAGCAAATAGAATTCTAATGAAGGCCATTATGTGAGTTCCTTCATCCAGTGTAGATATGTGGCCTTTCTGAAAATAGGTCGGCAGTGCCTTGATTAAAAATAGTAGTCAAGGACCAGGGATATAGCTCAGTGGCACAACACCTGCCCGGCAAGCACCATGTCCTAAGTTCAATTCCTATAACCAAACAGTAAAAATAAATAAATAACAGCCACTGTTTTTGGTGTATTCAGTGTTGGGTGGTTCTTGAAGATCTAGCTGGGTGTTATGTTCCAAACTCTTGGTGTCGTCTTGCTGACGGTTGTAAGTGTAGTCGCTGTAGTTTTCCAGAGAGAAAGAGGTAAGAGGTACATAGAATCTTCCTGTTGTGTTTTCCCCTGTGGAGATCTGACGCCCACAAGTTAAAGAAGAAGTGGTTTATGTGGCTCACGGTTTCAGAGACTTGAGTCCTGGCTGGCTGGCAATCCTTTATTTATTCATTCATTCTTTCATTTATCTGTTTATTTGGTAACAGGTCTCGCTACGCAGTTTGGACTCATAGTGATCCTCTTGTCTCAGCTTTCCCAGTGACAGGATTACAGGCATGCACCAGTACCAGAGATCGAACCCTGGTCCTTGCAGTTGTCAGGCAGGTGCTTACCCCACTGAGCTGTCTCCACAGCCCTGCTACTGGTCCGTGTTTTCAGCACATAATGATTACGTTCATCCCAGGAGCTGGTGCACGTATGGAACGCATCTTAATTCTTTTTCATTCCCATCCCCCCTGCCTCTTCCAACTCTTGGTCCCTAACCTATTTGTCAAAGCTCTATTTCCATTTTTTTCTTTCACTTCATATTTTCTAACTCCTGTCTCTCCCTTCTGCACCCCATTTCTGTTTCCCTTCCGTGTATGAGAGGTCCCTCTACTTCCTGTTATCTATTTTTACTTTTTATACTTCGGGCTTCTCATACAAGAGAAATGCATCTGCTTTATTCCACTTAATGATCTCCAGGTGTATCTCCTTACCTACAAATGCCTCAAGTTTGTCTTTCTGGCAGAGTAGTACTCTGTTGTGCACAAATACATTTTCTTTGTCCGCTCATCTGTCCCACTGAGGGGTACCGAGGCTGCTTCCAATTAGCTATTAGCAATTGTGCTGCTATAGACATGGGCGTGCGAATTGATGCCTTTAACTCCTTCAGGAAGATTCCTGGTAGGGAAATAGCTGGGTCACGTGGAATTGCTGTGTTACTTTTTTTAGGAATCTCCATAGTGATTTTTACAGTGGCTGTGTGAGTTTAGATTCCCGCCAAAGATATAGAAAGGCCCCACCCTCACCACACAGCCTTGGTCAGCTGCTAACCCCCGTGGGTTAATGGTCTCGTGAGCAGAGGATCCCCACCCCCATCTCCTCTTCCGGTTTCTTTAATTCAGTTGAGCTCACAAGCTTAACCATCATCCTGGACCTGTTTCAAAGTGTTTTGTTTTTGGAGTTTTGGTACTGGGGATTGAACCCAGGGCCTTTACACTGAACTACACTTTTAAATTTTTGAGATAAAGCCTCGCTAAGCCACTAAACTGCCCTAGCTGGGCTCAAAGCTGGTCGATCCTTCTGCCTCAGCCTCCTAGAATGCTGAGGTTACACACACTCTGCAGCACTTCGGGCTCCTAATAGAGCCCTTTTATTTTTAGATAGGATCTCACCAAGTCACCCATGTTGCCTAGGCTTAAGCTAGTCTAGTGATCCTGCCTCAGCCTCCCAGAGTGTTAGGATTATCCACATATGCCAGCATACCTGGCTTCTGCCTTAATCCCTATTAAAAAGCCAAAGAAGTAAAGTAAGATTACCCAAGCTGAAGTAATCAGTTGTGTTGCTACTATTTTTTTCCTTTTCTCTGCTTGGTAGGAAGGTAAGTCAGTGTTAGAGAACTCGCCTAGCATACTCAAGGCTCTGACGAATCTGCTTTCGATCCTTTGTTCCTACTACCTTCAACCTTTATAAAATCTTCAGTCTTCAAAAATCAACCTCTGCTTGGCTCATTGGAATACTTATTTTATTTTATGGAATGAAGTCCAAAATTAAAACCAGGGCTGGGGACGTAGCTTGGCGGTTAAAGCGCCTGCCTGGAAAGGGCAAGGACCAGAGTTCGATCCCCAGTACCATATGCCATGCTGGCCCCAGAACCAGGCATGGTGGCTCATGCCTGTAATCCCAGCACTGGCTGAGACAGGAGGATCACTACAAGTCTGAGGTGTGTAGTGAAACCCTGTACCCAATAGATTAAAGAAAAATTAAATTAAAACCAACATCAATTTAGATCATTCTTAAAAATAATAATGATAATTGGAAGGATGGGGCATGGTGGCTCATACCTGTAATCCTAGCAGTCTAAGAAGCTGAAGACTAAGAAGCAAATTGCTCCCCCCCTACACACACCGTGGTAACTTCAGAGTCACTTTTCCTATAAGGTGGACAGTAGAAAACAAACTGATGAATTAACTTGGGGTTATTGCAGGTGACTTCTTTTATATAGGGTTTAAAGCAGCAGAACTTCATTATCATGCCTGTTTAATAAGTTTTAACTTGGTGATGGAGAGAGCTTAAGGGGGGCCAGGTATGGTGGTGCACCCTTATGTTATGCTTTGTGTCTAGCTGTCCCCCAAAGCCTCATGCAAATCAGGGGCTGTCAAGCGCATCAGGGGCGGGGCTTGAGGGGGCGTGGCCAAGAGAGGCACCAACCGTTTAACGGACAGCGGGTGCCCCCCCCCCACCCCCACCCCACCCCAGGCGGCCGCTTCTGGAGGTATGGACTGAATCATCCTGGACATGGCGGCGCCCCAGCCTCTCCTTCAGACCCTATAAAGCGGGGCAGCGTCTCGAAACCTCCAATAACTGTGAGCTAAATAAACTTTTCCTCCCCTAAGCTTGTGTGTAAGGTACTTGTCCCAGCAACAAGAGAAAAGTGACTGAGACGCCTTAGAATCCCAGCACTTGGGAAGCCGAGGCAGGCGGATCTTTGGGAGTTTGAGATCAGCCTGCAAGGTGAGCTCAAGGTCAGCCAGCGCTGTGTGGTGGGACCCTGTCTCAGAGAGAGAGAGAGAGAGAGAGAGAGAGAGAGAGAGAGAGAGAGAGAGCGAGCGCACGCGCTTAAGGGAGAGTGACTCAGTAGTGACTCTCAGCCTGCTCTTTGGGAACCTGGTGCCACTGGGCTTAGGTCATCACCCAGGCCTCCTGTGATTCACGGTTAGTGCTTTTGTCTGTTTACCCCGACAGAGGTCCCAGGCTCAGCCCTGACTGCAGCAGGCCCATTCCCCAGGCTAGTCCCTGAGCCTCAGAAACGTGGCCTGCGACTGGCTAGGCCGCCCCGGGCTCGCCTCCCGCGCATACTGGCCTCTCGGGCCTATTTCTCTCCTTTATCGCTTTGGAGATTGAACCCAGGGCCTCACCTGTGTTGTCTAAGTGCTCTGCTGCTGAGCTGCTGCCCTTGCTATTTTTCAAACTGCTTAGCTGTTGCCTAATTGCGGGCCTGTTCACCTACTGTTCATCTGCCAGCTGCCCTCAAAGTGTGGCTTCTTGTTATCTTTTTGGTTTGCCCCAAAGACCTCCTTAAGATATGTAATACTTACCCTAGAGGGAGAGCTCAGCGTCCTTCTGTCTCCCATCACACCCTCCCGCCTTTTCGTGGCATAATATTAGAAATTCTGCATGTGTCAGATGACTTTTTTTTTTTGTCACCACAGCCTGTGAGCTCCAGGGAGCAGGAACATTTCCTCATTCACACCTAGTACGGTGCCTGGCGTTCAGAGAGTACTACTGCAATTCTATACCTCGCATAAACAGGACTTCACAGACGGCTTCTTGGTTTGTTTGGAAATCTCTGGGGCAGCTTGGCTGTAGAAGGCAGTGAGAAGCAGAGCTCTGGTGTCACGCTTTGGGACAATCCAGACCTGACCTCTGGAAGAGCCTCTGGGCTTCCTGCCTGTCCTGCTGAGGCGACTAAGGGTGACCTAGGGCGACCCAGGGTGGGATCCCAGCGGCTCCTGAAGGCATGCAGTAGGTTGAGGTAACCTGGGGGACCCTGCGGTGAGAAGCCACGCACCCACTTTGTGGCTGAGGGGATGAGCTCCGTGCTCTCCTGGGCTGGGGATTCTAGCGCCCCGGCTGCAGCCTATGGGCTCTGTGTGGGGAATCAGTGATGCGGGAGAAGCAGCAGCTTCCTGCAGTAACACATGCCCGGCTCTGGGACCGTGGCCAGGCAGCTAATTAGAGAGCCCAGCAGCTGTCCAGCCTTTCAGGCAGCAGCAGGAGCTGCGTAGAGCTGGAGAGTGGGATGGAGGGAAAGGAAAGGCAAGGAAAGAGACCTCCCTGGGGGGCGTGGGGGCCAGAGGGGAGGGGGTGGCATAGAAGGAGCGCAAGAGCCAGCTAGATGGGCAGAAGGGGGCAGAGCAGAGGACACATGGCTGGCCTCCGCATGCAAGGGAAGGCCGAGGTGAGATGTCTGGCAGGCTGGGAGGTGCAGAGTGTGAGCCCAGCGCGAGGGCGTGGAGAGGAAGCCCAAGCCGAGCCCCTCTGGCCTCCTGGCTTCCCAGGGGACCTGGCTGGACACAGCCTTTCTGCTGGTGGGGCCAGGTTTAGGACACTCAGCATTTGTAGCCCAATGTGGTTACTCGTTGGTTTGGGAAATCTCCAGATTCATAGCACCAGCTAAGAAAAGCAGTTGTTCTGGGTCCTGCGGGGAGACCTGGCTTGGCGGAGGTTGAGTGCTCAGGGGGGCCCCTGAGTGGGGCTTTGGTAGTGAAGAGCTTAGACCCTAGTTAGCTTCAGTGTAGGACCACGCACCAAAAGACAAGGTGGTCAGGAGATTACACATTTGGAACTTGAGTCCCCACCTGCCAGCCCAGGGGCTGCAGGTCAAGTGCTAGTAAAATCTTGGCTGCTGAGCTGTATCCCTGGCCCTCTATAAAAACTCTTTTTTTGTTGTTGTTTATTTGTGTGTTTCTCTCTTTGGTACCAGGAATTGAGCTCAGGACCTTGTGCTTGCTAGGTACCACTGAGATATATCCCTGGCTATCAAAACCCTTGGACAAGATTTGGTAAATTCTCAGACACGCAGGTTGCTTTGAGTGTGACGACAAGCATCCCAGGCCCACGGCTTGACCCGTCTGTGTCTGCATCCAGCTGTCCAGTGAAGACACTTGTTTCTGAATTCTCAGGACCATCCTGGAAAATTAGTCAGGCCCCAGAAGGGCTGATGCCAGCCCTGGTTTGTGGGCAGTCAGAAGTGCAGGGGATAAATTGACTGCTTGTGACCAGCACCCATGGTGGGGTTGGTCCTGTGAGTCCTCGAAATGTAGGATGCGCCATTATCCGCAGGCAGATAGACTCCTGGGTTAACACAAATCACAGAGTACACAGTAGGGATCTGTGGGTGAACCGTGGTGTGTATGTGTGTATGTGTGTGTGTGTGTGTGTGTGTGTGTGTAAACCCCACACATCTGGTCAAGAAGTATTGTGTGTTGAGTGTGAGAATCTTTTGTTTTTTCCTTTACTGGGAAATGTGGGGAGGGTTGAGGCTGAGGAGGGTGGGAAAGGAAAGGGGGTATGTTTGCTGCACTCTTCCGGGCTCCAGTCCTTAGTTCCAGGGAGGATTTGGGGTTCCGGTCAGAGAAGCAGAGACACAATCTGGCAAGCCCAGCTTACCCCAGTTAGAGACAAGAGAAAACGATGCCGGGGGAATTTTCTGTCAGCAGCTGCTGATAGAAACCTATCAGCTGCTGATATTAAACCTCTTTGAGAAGTGAAACTTCCTGTGTGGAAACTGGCTGTGTCTTTCGAGAGTGCCCATGCTGTAGAAGTAACAGAACAGGCAGCGTTGCTCTCTGACCTGAGCCCACCGAGCCCTGTCCGTGTAGGCGCCGCAGGGCCTCCTGGGATGCTGATGCCGGGGTGCCTTGTGCAACACTGGACCAGGCCTTGCCTGGTGTCCAGACCCAGGCCTCCTGCTCTTGCTCCTCAGCTCTCAGTCCATGTGATGGTGCTTGGAGGTGGGAGAAACGCGCCTGAGCGCCCCTCTTGTCCCCCTCATCTGTCTTGACCCATGTAGACCCACGTTTATGGGGCTTGGCGCAAAAGATTTCTCCTAGAAATTAGAGACAGACATCAGACATGGCTGCAACAGTTAATTTTGTATAAACCCACATGCCTTCTCTTCCAAAACTGAAGAATAAAGTTGAGTGGAAAAGCAGAAATCTAGAGTAGTGTTTTTAGAAAGAAAAAGGAAGAAAGTTCTTGGAAATCTTCTGAATAAAAGTCTCTTGTACTGTCTTTGTTTTGGCCTTATATGTGGGACCTATTTTAAACAGGTGGCTTTGTGAGTTTAGGATTTAAAAGGACTTGGTTATTGACCTGGTTCACAGGAAACCGAGTTAAAAGGAAACTGGTTATTCTGCATTTCTAATGTTCTCCGAGTCTGGTTGAAGTATCCTGGAAATCCGGTCCTTAGGAGGTAGGGAGGAACTGTCAACTCACTTCGCATATTTTCTTCCTGGGAGGAAAGGCCTTTATCTTCCTCTTCACTGTAGCTTTTATCCTTTTAATGTTTACCTTTGCATCTCTAAATTGTTTTTTAAAATCTTTTATTTATTAATTGGTACAGGATCTTGCTATGTATCTCAGACTTGTAGTGATCCTCCTGGTTCAGCCTCCCCAGCACTGGGCTTACAGGCGTGTGCCCGCACAACTGGTGTCAGTGGCCGGCTCAGCTCACCTTGGGTTCCAGGTTCAACACAGCATGCGGTACTGGGCATCAAACGTGGGTCCTTGTGCTTGCCAGGCGGATGTTTAGACCACTGAGCTATCTCGCCAGCCCTACATCTCTAAAGTTGATTTAGTTGCTTGCTTAAGCTCTTGGTTAGCACATGGGATGACTCCGTCACCCAGGAAGTGAGCTGGATGCTTCAACTTGCGTGCTGGTCTGTCCAATGGAAGTAGTAGTGGTCTCTGGGAACTAACCATGCACGGAGGGAAAGACACACAGGATAATTTTCAGGGGGGGTGACATGTGCCAATGGGAGCAGGGTCACAGTCCCTAGAGGAACAGTAAAGGGACGACACGGAGGCTGCTGGTGGCCTCCCAAAGGCGGGGTAGAAGTGGGCGTGGCACAGGGGATGGTGGTGGGAACCCAACCTCCCACCCCCTCACCTGGTCGTGTTCCTTGAGGCTCCCAGGGGCCCCCAGTGACGTTGGTGGAGAGCTGAGGAAAACTTCAGCCCCGTATTTGCAGAGTCAATGGCTCACAGGATACATGTGGTAGCACAGGCCATGCGGATGCCTTCAGCATGCTGTGTGGGGGTGACTGGGACCTGCACCGAATATGTGGACTTGGCCAAATCTTGCACTGTCAGCCTTTTGGTGCCTAGCATGGTGGGGGCCTTCCTGCCCCTCCTGCTCATAGAAATCCTGAGAGTGAGAAACTGGAAAACCCCTAAATTTGTGCGCATGTAAATTGCCTGAGGGTTTGCTCCAGTTGTATCCTCCAGTCCCAAAGTTCTCACAGGAGCTCCAGGGCCTCTGTCCCCTTGGGGGACAGGGAGTGTCTGAGGAAGCTGAGGACAGCCTGTGTGTCTCAGGAAGAGTCCCCAGGCCTGCCACATCACTTCTCCTCCACCCCCACCAGCTGGGGGTGCGTGGGACACGCGTGGCCCCTGCAGGCTGGGGCCCAGGAGCTGTGCGGCCAGACGCTGGCTGCTGGAGGGGCCTGCTCGGCCTCCAACCGCGGCAGCCACCAGGCTGACTGTAGGCTTCAGACTTTCTACAGGATGTGGTCTTTGTTTTTTGTTTCTCTTTCGCCTTGTGCTGGTGCTGCTGCATGACTAGGGCCCAGGGAAGGGGAAGTGCCCCTGGGGGAAATTGAAGTCCCCAGACCATGTGACATGATGTGCTCCTGGCAGGCATTGGTCCGTGGGTGTTGGATGGGTGCATAAGGCTCTTTCCTCTGGGTGACAGGTAAGTTCCAGGGTGACCACTCCTACCCATTGAGGAGCTGGAGGAGGCGGTAGGGAGGCTGAGCAGCTGGGGAGGGGCGAAGGTTCCCTTCTATAGGTGCGCTGGGAGGGACAGGCCAGGTTGAACCCAGCAGCCCCACGTCTTCTTCCCCTCACTTTTCTCTGT
The DNA here is from genome assembly GCA_004027915.1 of Capromys pilorides. Classification (NCBI taxonomy): domain Eukaryota; kingdom Metazoa; phylum Chordata; class Mammalia; order Rodentia; family Capromyidae; genus Capromys; species Capromys pilorides. The sequence goes on from PVKN010044052.1 coordinate 8,501, forward strand.
GCAGAGGCCAGGGGAGACCTGGGATTCCCCCCAGAAATACACTTGCCTGGAGTACATCTCAGGGCCCTCCACTCTGGGGTTCAGCTGGCTTGGGGGGGTCCCACCATGGCGCCACGGTAACACCTTCCACCCCGTGCTGTTCTCAACTTCGAGCAGCTGCGGTGCTGGCTGCAGCCCCTCCTTGGACCGAGCAGATGGTTCTGAGCTGGGGAGTTTCCAGGGAAGCTGCTACAGCTTCACGTTAGCGCAGAACATGTGTCCAGTCTCAGGGAGATTATCAGAAACATGTACATAGGGAAGGGCTTCATGAAGTAGGGTTCAAGGCAGGCTTGGTGGCGTAAGCCTGTAATTCGAGCACTTGGGAGGCTGAGGCAGGAGGATCACTGCAAGTTCAAGGCCAGCCTGGACTCCATAGCAAGACCCTGTCTCAAAAAACTCCTAAAAAGTAAGATTCATATCAGTTTATAGTTGAGAGGAAGAGTCTCAATAATGGTAATAATAAATAATAAAATGAGATGAATATTAAGGTGGTGGATTGCAGGTAGAGGGCGTCAGTACACACTGTGGTGCTTTTGTTCTTGTTTTTGAGACAGGGTCTCACTATGTAGTTCAGGCTGGCCTTGAGCTCACTTGGTAGCCCACGCTGGTCTCGAAATCTCCGTGATCCTCCTGCCTCAGCCTCCCAAGTGCTGGGATTACAGGCCTGCTTTACTACGCCCAGTGCATTTATCTGGATTTCTGTGTTGGTTGTATGTAACACTCAAAATGCTAGAAAATGTCCAACACTGTCTCCCTTCCCTGGGGTTCTCCTCTGCCCTTCAGGACTGCGGTGGAGGAGGAAACATTCGTTCACTTCACAGTTAACCGTCCCAGGCCTTCCAGGATTCATGTGGTTGGAGCAGACAGGGCGCAGAGAAGAACGGCAGGCTCAGGAGAAGGGCCTTTCCCGCTGCCTGCTAGTCCAGAGCGGAGGGTGGATGCGGCTCACAAAGCTTCCTCCTTCCTTCCCAGGGCCACATGGAAGCCGCCGCCCGCCCGCCGAGTGCTGGAGCTGATGCTTGCCTGCACTGCTGAGAATGGTACCGAGACCCAGTCTGGCACCGGGACGGAGGTTAAGCCGGGACACTGCTGCGCAGGGATCCTGATGTCTATTCTGAGCCCCACACTCCAAGCTGCGTCAAGTGAGTATGTGTCAGGCGCCAAGGGGTCACCAACCTTGTACCCCACCCCTATGGGTGTGGACCGGGGCCCCAGCTCCGAGCCTGCCTCCTGTCCAGGGGCCCAGCGAGGCCACAGCTATGTAAGGGGAGGGGTGTTCCCTGCTTTCAGGCTGTGTCACTGTGGGAGACTCAGAGCCACACGGGCCCTAGAGGCTGTAGCTGTTGGCCACCTCAGTGAAATGAATGCTTTTCCTTCTGTAATGCATGGCTTGGCCTCCTTTAGAACAGTTTGATCTGGGTGACTAGAGAATGCTCCGCTGAGAGTCACCTTCTCTAAGATGCGGGGCAGGGCAGGCTTTCGCCTGCTACGTCATTTCTTGCTGTAGTTTTTGCGCTTCACCTGGGAAAATCAGCCGAGATACTGTAGGTGAAGAGGAGGAGCGAGGCCACGAGGCCGGGCAGCGCCTGTAACGGGCAGCTCTGCACCGCTGGGCAAGGACTTG
>PVKN010044053.1:0-10138 GCA_004027915.1 Capromys pilorides
GTTGGGGATACAGCTCAGTGGCACAGCGCCCCCCACCCCTGGCAGGTATGAGGCCCTGCCTTCCATTCCCGGTTCCAACACATAAATAAATTTTTCGGAAACAAAGACAACAAGGATCCCAGCCACACTCACGCAGGTCCCTCTCTAATGACCTCACCGTACCCAGCTCAGCTCTTTCTAAGTTAGGGAGCAGTGCTGAGGTTCCTGGGGTCAGGACACCTGGTAAGAAGTTGAATCCAGAGTTCACGGGCCGCGTGACTCAGTGGCCCCCGTTGGCAGTGTGGGGAGAGGCGGGAAAGGGGCTTTCTTCCCCCCAACGCCCTGATAGCTGGGTTGTTGAGGACTCACTGTGTAGCACTGGAACCCCCCTGCTCCCCTTCTGTCTTAGCCTCCCAAGTGCTGGGCCTGCTTACGAGGGGGGAGACAGCAGTTGCTGAAACAACGGTGCGGAGGGCGGGCACTTGGCCAGGCCTGTCCCTTGGCTCCCGGGCTTTGCAGGCCCTGGCCACGAGTAGTGAGCTCAGGGCGCCCTGGGCTGGGCTCTCGGGTGATCTGTGCAAGCCCCGCCCACTGACTTAGCAGGAAACTTCCGGAGAGCTCCCGAGGCCCAGGCAACCTGCCAGGTGGCTGCTGTCCATTCTTGGGTTCTGCCATGGCTGTCAGGGAAGCTTGGAGCATGGTGGCTCAGCCCAACCACCTGTGGGGTTCCCCTCTTGCAACTCAGCAAGGAGGTCTGGGGTGACCCTGCGATGCCCACCCTGGGGAAGACAGCACTCCAGAAGCACGAGGTGGGGCGGCTCTCTAGGGAACAAGAACGCAGGGGCAAGGGCTGGCCAGAGGGCTCAGCAGACTAAAATGCCTGTTTGATATCCCCACCCCACCCCGCCCTTGGGGTGCACGGAGCCAGCAGTTGAGACTGGGTGTGGTGCTGCGTGCCTGTAATCCCAGTCCTTGGGGGCCTGAAAACAGGAGGATCACTATGAGTCTGATCTGTATAGTGAGACCCTGTAGATATATACGGGGGGCAGACGGATGCCCAGTAAGGATCTGCAGGGTGGGCCCTTCCTACCTCAGCCTGTACCCCTCGGTCTGCTGAGGAGTGCCTGTTATGGACAGAGTTGCCACCAGGGGGCGCCTGGGACCATAATGACAAAGCCCAGGAAGTGGGCTTCACAGAGGTGGCCTGTGAGGGGATGGAAGGCCCAGACCCTACCCAGCTTGGCACATGAGGGAGGGGCCCCTGCAGTCTAGTGGCTGCAGATGAAGGTGAGACCAGTGATGGGACCCGCTAAGCTACATCCTCAGCTTAGTTTTCCATTTTGAGACAGAGTCTTGCTAAGTCTCTAAATTGTTCAGACGGGACTAGAAGTTTCCATCTTCCTGCCTCAGCCTCCCAACATGCGGCATTACAGGTGTGCACCACCACACCTGGCTAATAGCTTTTGGTGGAAAAGCATAACTCATGAAGGAAAAGACCAATGAATTCAACATCAGGCTTCCATAAAGCTTCCATTTGACAAACCATCATCCACGTGACAGAGAAGCCACTGAAAGGCAGGTTGCGCCACGCAGAGCGTGCCGTGTGATGGGCACGGGTTCTCCAGGAATGCGGGAGAGCCTCTTCACCAGCAAAGCACTGTGCAGTGAGAAGTCGGGCAAGGGAGCCAGATGTGCCGACTCGTGCCACTGCCAGATTCTTAATTAGCCTCAAGAATTTCTTTGAAGGGCCAGCCAAATAACTCAGTGGATTAAAGCGCCTGCTCAGGCAGATGCAGCGAAACCCCAGCCTGCCGTGCCGGCCCTGCCCCTGGGGCACGCTGAGATGGCAATCCCAGCTCCTGGAAGGCTGAACGCAGGTGGATCACTATGAGTCTGACCCACATAGTGAGACTATGTAGACCCTGCAGATCCTACACTAAATACAAAAAAAATTTTCGAGGAGCCAGCCAGATAGCTCAGCGGACTAACGTGCCTTTTTAGACAGAGAGCAGCGGCTGGGGTTAGATCCCTGGCATGCCGTGTCAGTCCCATCCCTGGGTGCACTGGGACAGCAATTGAGATTGGACGTGGTGGCATGCGTCTGTAATCCCAGTGCTTGGGAAGCTGAAAACAAGAATCACTATGATCTACATAGTGATGATACAGCAGAAAAGCTGATCCAGGGTGGGTGACCTCCACATGGCATAGGGGAAAAAGGATGTGCCAACCTAAAAGGTACCTGGAAGAAGTTCCTGTTCTCTAAAACGAAGAATGAATTTTAGGAACAAGCAGAGGTTATGAGCAGAATAGATTTATTAGAGGGAAAGAAAGCTCCTGTCCCGGCTGGCAAGATGGCTCAGCGGTCTAAAGTGCCTGCCTAGGAAAGTTTAGGCAACCGCAGGGACGGCGGCTCGATCCCCGGCACCACGTGCTGCACCAGTCCCACTCCCAGGACAGGCTGAGCCGGCCATAACACAGATAAATAAATGAGGTTTAAAAAAATAAAATTGGGCCAGCGAGATAGCTCAGTGGTCTAAAGTGCCTGCTTAGGAAAGTTTAGGCAGCCGCAGGGACCGCAGTTCAATCCCCAGCACCACATGCTGTGCCAGCCCCACCCGCAGGGCAGGCTGAGCCAGCCATTACACAAATAAATACGGCTTTAAATAAATAAATAAATAAATAAATATTTTAAAAATAAAATAAAATAATTTAAAAATAAAATTAAATTTAAAAAAGAAAGAAAGAAAGCTCCTGTCCAAGAGAGGAACAGAAGGGGCCCCCAAGCGAGTTGTTCCTGGGAAGCTGTGTCTTCCAGGGACTTTCATAGAGGAAAACTATGCAGTGGGGCGGGTCTAAGGTGATGGAGAACGTGGGAACTTCCTTTGGTGGACATGAGGTGGGACAAAACTATGGCCAACCAATGAGATTACAAGCACCATTGCTCAGGTAAAACTGATGAAATCCGATACCAAATGGGGAAGCGAGTCACAGAACAAGTGGGCATTGGGGCTTTCAGGTTAGTTCAATGGCTTAAGTGCCTGCACAGGCAATCCCAGTCAGGCACAGGGGATGGTGGTTCGATCCCCAGACCCGCCCTTAGGGCAGCCTGAGCCAGCCAAAAACAAAACCCATCGTAACTTGGGCTGGGTAGATAGCTCGGCAGAATAAGTGCTTGCCTGGCCAGCACAAAGTCCTGAGTTCAACCCCTAGTACCCTCACACCAAAAAAAAGTTACTCAGCCAGCGACCATGAATACAGGACAGAATCTCTTCCTGCTGGGGGTTGGGTTAGTGACTCATTTTGACCCTAGTATGAATTTCTAAAATCATCATGGTGGTCGTCTAATATGGCTGATGACCTTAAAACAAAAGACCACCTCTGCCCGTCTCCAACTCAGCCCAGGACATAGTTTGCTTTCACCCATCCCCCCCACCTCAGGGAAGACCCCCAATCAGCTCCCTCAGGTATATCTAATCAAGAGAGACCGTTCCTCATCCTTCCCCAAATTCTCTCCCACGTCCTCAGAATAAAGCCCCTTTCCCCGCTTTCTTCTGCTTGTTTCTCTGCTGCTCCGAGAACCTATCAATTGATACCTATTTAGCATATCAATCCCTGATGCCCATCCCTAGGAAAGTAGGTAGCTGTATTTTCTTTTCTTTTCTTTTTTTTTTTTTTTTTTTTTGTAACTGTATTTGTTTCCTCTTTTGTCTTGAGATCTGGCCCCCAGGGGTGTGTCTGTCTCTTCCAAAATTGCAAAGTCAAGCCCATTGTGTGGCTCACACCTGTAATCCCAACACTTGGGAGGCTGAGGCAGGAGGATCCATGTGAGTTCGAGACCAGCCTGGGCTACAGAAGTGAGTTCAAGGCCAGCCTGCACTGCATAGTGAGACCCTGTCTCAAAACAACAACAAAAAGTTGCAAAGTCGCCTCGCCTCCCATCTTGTGTCCTCGAGGGCCTGGCCCTGTCTGACTGCCTGGAACATTTCCCTCTAATTCAGCTGCCTAGGACATCACGGCTCCTGCACGGGGCGACATAGCTCACATCCCCTCGGGGTTCCTTACAACACCTGCTGCGAGCCAGCGTGGCCTGGGGTCCCAGCATTCCTGCCTCAGCCTCCCGTCACCTACGTGGCTGGAACAGCCGCCCGAGTGCCTGACCTCCTCGCTGCAGGCACAGATGTGGAATGAGAACCACAGCTGGCAGAACCCTTCCTCCCCGGTCGTTGGAGGCTTAGCGTTTTTTTCCGGTTCTTGTTTTATACGGCAGAATTGACACCCATTCGGGGGCTTTTGGGTTAGCTCAGTGATTGAAGCCCTGCGCGGGCAATCCCTGTCAGGCACAGGGACGGCAGTCTGAGCCCCATCCCCACCCTGAAGGCAGCCTGAGCCCGCCAAAAAAAAAAAAAAAAAACTGATATCCGTTTTGGCATGAGCACTAGTAAGTGGAAACTGTGACGCTGGCGTGAGGGGAATGTGCTCGTGTGACGCGCGCGGCGCTGTTTATACGCAGCTCAAGGGTCTCCTTGACCCGGAGCTCCCACAGCCGGGCGTCTGCGCTAAGAAGGGCTCCCGTCAGAGCAGAATTTATAAATAGCAACGAACCGGTCAAAACCAGGCCTCCGGGAGCTTATGAAAAATGTGCTCATTTTAAAAATTCTTTTTCATTTGTGGTACCAGAAACAGAGCCCATGGGGCCGGGGAGATAGTTCAGTAGGATAAGTGCTTGCCTGGCAAGCACCAGGTCCTGAGTTCAATCCCTGATATCGTGAAAGACAGACAGACAGACAGACAGACAGACAGACAGAGAAAGAGAGCGAGCCCATGTGCCTTGCACAAGCTGAGCAAGTGCCCTGCTGCTGAGCTGTGTCACCGGTGCCCACACTGCCTGGGACAGTGGCCCTTTAGGTCACTTAGGCTGGCCGTAAGCCTGGGAGCCTCCCGCCTAGCCCCTCAAGTTGCTGCCACTCTCAGCCAAAAGATAGCAGACAGACAGACAGTTTTTTTTTTTTTTTTTAAACAGTGTCTCAGCATGTAGTTCAGGTTGGCCTTCAGCTCACTAGGTAGCCCAGGCTGGCCTCAAACTCAAAATGATCCTCCTGCCTCAGCCCCCTGAGTGCTGAGTTTACAGGCATGCACCACCACACCAGGCCATGAAAAGGTATTTTTTTAATTGAAAAATTGATTTACAAAACAGCCCTAGCCCTCTCTTCTAAGTATCTGTCTCTATCCACCTATCATCTACATTCCTACATAAAAATTAAAGTTTAAAAGCCACAGTGGAGCCGGGCGTGGTGGCACACACCTGCCTGTAATCCCAGCACTTGGGAAGCTGAGGCAGGAGGATCATCGGTGCAAATTTGAGACCAGCCTGGGCTACAAAAGTGAGCTCAAGGCCAGCCTGAACTACATGGCAAGACCCTGTCTCAAAAAGACAAAAAAGAAAAAAAAAGGTTTCAAGCAGCATCTGGGTGACAAGGAGTGGGGACATGGTGACAGGGGTGTGAAGAGGAGCAGTCCTGTTGTGAGTCAGAGGCCTGCGCTGTGCAAGGTCCACAGCCTTTCAGTGTTGTCTGTGAACGTGCTCTGGGCCAGAAAAAAGATAAAGGAGAAAAGTGGTTACTCAGTGCGATGGCGGCCGATAGGCCGGCAGGAAGGGATCTGCGTTCAACACAGGTGAGGCTTGGGGAGACGCGTGCGGGCTTTGGAGCCCCTTCTTTCCTCCTCCCTTCTCCCTCCCTCCCTTTCCCTTCCTCTGCCCTCCCTCCTACTCCCTCCCCCCTTCTTCCCCCTCCCTCCTTCCCTTCCCATCTTCCCTCCATCTTCCTTTTTTCTACTCTTCCCTTCCCACTCCCCCTCTGTTTCTCTCCCTCTCCTTTCTTTCCAGCACAGGAGATAAATCTAGAGATGTAGGCTACTCCACCACCAAGCTATATCCCCAGCCTTTTTTTTTGGAGACAGGGTCTCTATGCAGGTCAGGCTGGCCTTGAGCTCACTTTTGTGGCCCAGGCTGGTCTCGAACTCTCACCGATCCTCCTGCCTCAGCCTCCCCAGTGCTGGGATTACAGGCATGCGCCACCACGCCCAGCCCTCCCTAGCCCTTTTGACTGTATTTTTTTTTTTTTATTTTGAGACAAGGTCTTGCTAAATTGCCCTGGTGGGACTTGACCTTGTGATCCTCCGGCCTCTGCTTCCATCAGGGCCCTGTAGAGGTGGACACAAACAAGTGTCCTGCCTGTCCCTTCCCCAAGGGGAGGAGCAGAGTGCCCCAGGCTTCTCCAGAACAGGCAGGAGCCAGAGAGGTGGCCCCACAGGATCCAGGAAGGAGGGTGGCCTGCAGGGAATGCCACCCCACAGGCCTGCAGAGCTGCCAGCGTAATTGGCCCTGTCCCCTCCCCATGCCCTCCTCCTGGTCCTCTTCCTCCTCCTCCTCCTTAGTCCCCAGTTCCTGACTGTTGTCTGTCCTGGACCTGTGAGACCTGGCTCCAGTACCCATGTGGGAGACACGGGGCAGTACTGTCACCCCTCTGTGCCTCAGTGTCCCTACCTGTGGAATGGGCATGACCTAGAGGAAGTGTGCGCAGGAGAAGCGGCGCAGTGTGCAGCTGTGGGCAGTTTCCCACCCCCTCCTCGCTCCCTCCTGCCTGGCCCGCCTCCAGGGCCCCTGGACAGCACCTGCTCCCGCAGCCCACCACTCTCCTGCCATTTCTGCCTCGCTCGGCTCCTGAGCCACTTTATACTGGGGCTGAACCCAGCACCTTGCACTTAGCCACAGTCCCAGCACTCCCTGTCCCTGTCCCTGTCCCTGTCTCGGGGTGGCGTCTCGCCGAGTTCCTACATTGCCTGGGCTTGGGCCTGCTCTCCTCCTGCTTCAGCCTCCCGGACTGCTGGGGTGAGCACCTGCGCCAGCACAGCAGCATGCAAGGGCTCCGGCCGAAGGCCTGAGAGGCCTCCTGGGGCCTGGCGCTGAGCCCCGCCCCTCAGTCGGAGGAGGCCTCCAGCCCCGCACCACTAGGGGACTCCCTCCGGCGGCCAGGCCCGGGCCAGGGTCATGGTGGGGTAGGTCAGTGTGAAGGAACAGTCCCACGGCTGCACGGCCCACAGCTCCCTGGTGTCTGTTATTTTTTGAGACAGGCTCTCACTACCATGTGGTCTAGGATGGCCCTGAACTCAGGGAACCCTCCTGCCTCAGCCTCCCAAGTGCTGGGTGTGCCCGACACCCCCAGTCCGAGATGCTCTTGAACTGCGCTGGGCCGTGACCGCCTCCTAGTGCACCCGACCGACAGCCGTGTTCATCACCGAGGAGCGTGTCTCGTGCCTATTCCACTCCGCGGGTCCTCGGTGTCCTGGCCCCAGTGGAGGGCCCGTGGCCCTAGGAGAAGCTTGAGCACAGTCCCAGGATGAGGTAGTCCCCGAAGCTGCTGCCTCCCCAAGGCTCAGCTACCAGAGAAAATAAGAAGTGCTCAGCCCCTTGCCCCCGGCCTCCCGGCTGAGCCTCCCTCACGTCTGGGTATGGTGTGACCGGCCCTGAGGGAGTTTCCACCCACACTGACACGGGGTCACCTTGCTTTCCTGTTTCGAAATCAAAATCCGCCTTCTCTAGTGAACCCTGTCTTCCAGAGGCGCCCTCATCCTGGGCCTTGGAGTTAATGGAATCCAGATCCCCGGCGGCCTGCTGTCTGCACCACGAGCTCCCCGAGCAGCCCGGGGTCCAGCAGGGTCTCTACTCCTGCACTGGGGATAAACTGAAGGGAAGACACTGGATAAGCCCTCGCCCGCTCGGGGCCTGGAGTCCCGGTCACCCCTTTCACATGGGTCAGAGGTGGGGATAGAATGTGTCCCGTGAGCTCCTCGCCTTGGCTTCAGTGGCGCAGCAAGTTTTGACCGCCCAAAACTTTTGTGGAAGCAACCTCTGTGGCCATCGCTCATCTTTTCATCCCTCACCTTTTGGTTTTTCAGTGTTCTTCCCTTTCCTTGCGCTTGCTCAGCCCTTCAGGGCGTCTCCTGGTGTCCTCCCCAGTTCTACTGGTGCTTGCCAAGGGTTGCGCAGTGACAGACCAGACGCCCCACGCCGGGTGAGCTGGAGGGGCTGACGCGGGGATGGCTTTTGTGGCCCACTCTGTACCCTAAAAGGAAAATGATCTTTTTAAATATATTCGGAGGGCTGGCTGGGAGTGGTGGCGCACACCTGTCATCTCTGCGCTTTGGAGGCTGAAAACAGGAGGCTCACTATGATGAGTCCGACCTGCGTGCGTAGTGAGACCCCGTGCACTCTGTCACCCTGTACTAAATACAGATATATATATATTTGGTTGTTTCAGCTACGATGCAGGCCAGACTCATGGTGATCCTCCTGCCTTCAGCCTCCCGGCACTGGGCTTACAGGTGTGCACTTCCACACCCAGGACCCTGGCCAGCTCAGCCTGCCCTGGGGCGGGGCTGGTGTGGCATGTGGTGCTGGCGATGGAACCCAGGTCCCTGTGCTTGCCTAAACTTGCCAAGTCTCCCAAGCTAGCTTGCCAGCTGCTGGAAAAGAATTGTTAATACTATAGTTTTCATTCACGTAAAATGCGTTGCTGTTTATTAATGTGAAGTCTGGTATCTCGACCTAGATTTATTTTCTATACGATACTTACATAAATTACCCATTTGTTTCCCTTGCTAACTTGTTGGTCTTTTGGGGACTACATTTATCATAGAGAACCCCAGGTTCTTACACATGATCAATGGCCATCTCACTGGGCTACATTTATAGCCCTTAACCGCCTTCTTTTCACCCTGGATGGCTCATCGCTCGTGGTCAGCAGTGGTTGGTTGGTAAACAAGCCTTATTCAAAATGCAGTACTGGGGCCAGGGAGATAGCTCAGTAGACTAAGAGCTTGCCTGGCAAGCGCAGGGTCCTGAGTTCAATCACCAGTACCACAAAAAAAAAAAAAAAAAAAAAAAAATTAGAGCTGGTGAAATTGTATGTGTTTAATTAGTACAGGGTCTCACTACAGAGATTGGATTTGTAGTGATCCTTCCTGTTTTCCAGCCTCAGACACGCATCACCATGCCCAGTCTCAATCAACATCTTAGTGCTAGGCCTGGTGGTACACGCCTGTAGTCCCAGCACTTGGAGGCTGAAGGCAAGAGAATCAGTGCAAGTTCGAGACCAGCCTGGGCTACAAAAGTGAGCTCAAGGCCAGCCTGAGCTGCACAGTGAGACCCTGTCTCAAAAAAGACAAAAAGAAACCTAAGCATTGGGGCCAGGCATGGTGGCTCACGCCTGTAATCCCAGCACTTGGGAGGCTGAGGCAGGAGGCAGGGGCATTGATGGGAGTTCAAGACCAGCCTGAGCTAAAAAAAAAAAATCTAAGCGGCCCCAGGTGGGACCAGCACACCCTAGGGGAGGGGGCCAGCAAGCCCCAGGACAGGGCCAGCGCCCAGGTGGGGGATTGAACCCCACTCCCTGAGTCTGCTTAAGCCAGCGCTTTAATCCTGTTCACGCATTTTAGTCTACTTTGGGATAAAGGGCTATATTCTCAACTGGATTCAGAAGCAGTCATTGGTCACAGGCAGCATGGAAGGTGTGCGCTCTGGCTGTTAATAAAAAACATGGGAGTCCAGAGAGATAGCTCAGCTGACTGAGCACCTGCTTAAGCAAGAGCAGGGACCAGGGCTTGATCCCGGGTCCCACATACTGCGCTGGCCCCACCTCCAGGTGCTCTGAGTCTGTGGACCGAGTCTGGGTGTGCTGTCGCATGCCTGTAATCCCAGCTCTTGGGAGGCTGCAAATTGGCAGATCACTACTAGTCTGATCGATCGGGTAGTGAGATCCTGAACACCTGTAGACCCTTCCCTAAAAAAAAAAAAAAAAAAAAAAGCTGCTCACAGGGACTTGGGGGATAGCTCAGCAGCATAAGCACCTGCCTGGCAAGCACAAGGACCCGGTTTGATGCCTGATACCCCACGCCTGCTATCCCTGGAACCCTGAGGGCGCTGTGTCAGTCACCGAAACCAGGCCTGGTGGCACAAGCCTGCAATCCCAGTGCTGTGGAGGCTGAGACAGGCGGATCACTGAGTCCAAGCTGCTTAGCGAGACCCTGTATTTTTTTTTTTAAGCAAACTTTATTGTGTTATGGCTGGCTCAACCTGCCCTGGGGGTGGGCCTGGCGCAGT
>PVKN010044054.1:0-10144 GCA_004027915.1 Capromys pilorides
CTTTCCATTTAACTATATTATACATTTCCATTTTTATTTCTTCTTTTGAGTTCTTATATTAGGGAGACCATATGATATTTACATATGTAGGTTTGGTTTATTTCACTTATGAGTATATGTTCAAGATACAACCACTCATATATGGAGGCTTCAAGTTTATCATTCTTTATAGCTGAGTAATACTCCATTGTATAAAAACACCACATCTTTTTCAGAGAAGGGAGGATTTGAAGGAGATTGATGGCAGTGTGTGTATCCTTTTTTGTAGCAAATGTTTAAGGATTTAAGCACTCACCACATTTTTGATCACATCATGTGCTTACTTGTGTCCTAAGCTCATTTCCAGAATGGCATACTCTCTGAACAGCCTGTTTCTGTCCTTGACTGCCCTCCTCTGTGCCCCTAGTTCACTCTGCTCAGTAACCTCTCTGCCCCTCACAGTCTCCTCCTTGTGTGCTGGTGCAGAGGCCTTGACATCCCTCTGGCCCTACATCTGCTCTCCTAATGAGGGTTTTCATTGGAAAGACACAGATGTAGGGAATGATGTGGGAATGTAGCAGAAAATGTCACCCCTAGCCAGTGTACTCCAGTTCCTGAGTTGCCCAGGTAACAGTTTCTGGTCCAGATTGGAGTGCTCCTGTCTCTTAGAAATGTTGAGTTGCTGTATAAACCAACCCCCAGTTGACAAGCAATTCAGCCTCTGTACTTCCTGCTTGCTTATCCCATACAAGCCTTAGACCACCCGATATTCTGGGAATGATCCTGATGAGTGGCCATCGAAGAAAAGAAATTGGCCTTCAAATCCTGAGTGTTCTGGTATTCCTGCTTGCCACCGCAGTGGAATAAAGTCTCAGAATTGACCTAGTTGTTTGCTTGGCCCATGCCTCCTGGCTCCCTCTGGACCCAGGTGTCCTCATGGCACTGAATCAGTCTTTCTGCTCCCAGGCAGTCCTGGATCCTCCCATCATGAAAGCACACTTTTTCCTTCCTCCATTAAGGACATTTTGCTCTCAATGGGAGAGACTAGAGGCATGGGCTAGTGGTTCCAGTGGTGGAGAGATTTGCTCGCTGCTCAGAGAACAGGAGTAGACACAGCATGACTCAGACAGTGATGTGAACACTGGAGGAAGAGGTTTGGCCTTGTGCCGTGAGTTCCAAGACTGTGCTGGGGGGAAAGCTGTGTTGGCTGTAAGTGATAAGCCATGGCTGCAACTGTGCATGGTTTGGCTCTGCTTACAGAGCATGGTCACAAAGTATAGAGCATGATTAACATGAAAGAAATTATTACAATAAAAGGCATGCTGCCAGTAGTGCCCTCAATATCCTCCCATTCCTTTCAAACACATTCCTCCCACCATCCTTGCCATTTTCTTTCTTTTTTTAAGGAAAATTTATCTATTTATTTGGTACAGGGTCTCACTGCACATTTCAGACTTGTGATTCTCCTGTCTCAGCATCCCCAGCACCGAGATTACAGGTGTGCAGCATCACGCCTGGCTGTGCTGCCAGCATAGTGTGTCCAGAGTTCCGGGGCCAGCATGGCACATGGCACGGGGGATCAAACTCTGTCCTTATGCTTGTCAGACAGGTGCTTGGACCACTGAGCTATCTCCCCAGTCCCTGTGCCACTTCCTGCAGCATCTCTGGAGTCCTCTTTCGTGAGAATCTTCAGCTGCGCTGCACTCGCTGCCTCCATGGCCTGAGTGGATTCCAAATGCTAAGCTTTCATGATCATTTTGACTTAGGGGATGAGCCAGAGTCTCACAGCTCCAGGCCCAGTGATGGAGTTGGGTAGGAGGCAGCACCATGTTTGCACCAGCTGCCTTTCCGTGGTGTTCAGCAACAGCAGTCACTGCATTTCTGATCACAATCCATATAGACCCTCAGAGCTGCTGCAGGAAGTGGAAAGACTTTGTGACAAATGTCTCCCAAGTGAGGAGACAGATTTTGCAGCTTATTCATGGAAATGTGTCATTTAATACACCATAAAAATGTAAATACTTATGGTCTATGCTAATCACACCTCCTATGCCCCATTCTTCCCGTTTTCTGGACTGCGTATGCTGGGAAGGGTCATGTGACATCCTGACTTGAGGACTTGGGGGCAACCAGTGGGATCTGACTCAGTTTCTGCAGTTGGTCCTAGACTGAGATTCTCTACTGTTACATTATCTCTATGACCCTGGGGATTTGCTTAATCTTATATAGATTCCAGCTTTTCATTATAAGAAGGGGAGGAAAAATCAATAGAGAGCAGGAGAAAGAATTAGTGGGGTCATGAATATACAGTGTACGTCTCTGATCACACCAGCCTGTAACTGTTGTTTGCCTTGTGATTGTATTTGGGATGAACTTCCAGAGTTTGTGATTAACTCATGATCCACTGGGACTATGTGTGTAAGTGCTGCTGTAATTATGGGTGTGAGCACTACACCCAGCCTGGGGCGGACAACATGAGTGCAACTTAAGGGAGACAGACTTGCTCTCTGCTACCACTTTCATTTGCTCTCTGCTCTTAGCTCCCACCTTGAAAGGCTGTCCTCTGCCATGTGCCACTCTGCCTTGGAGCCAACTGAGTATGGACTGAAACCTCCAGTAACTGTGAGCTAAATAAACCTTGCTTTCCTTTATTTTGAGTGTCAGGTATTTGTCTCAGAAATGAGAGAAGAGTAACTGAGACAGACAATTAAAAAAATTAATATTTTAAATATATTTGACTTTTCCCCCCCATGCTAGTGATTTTCCTAGAAACTAGGGATGCATGCATGAACGAGACTCAAGGTCATTGGTAACCAAGGAAATATAAATTTAAACAGTAACATACTGAAAACTACCACACAATGGTAAAATCTACAGTGCTGATGCCATCAAGTATTAGGAAAAGTAATTCTTCCCATGTGCTGTTGCTTGGAGTACAGATCGTATTCTTGCAAGACAATTTCACCATTTCTGCTTCAATTTAAAATATGTGTGCACTTTTAATCCAGCAATCCCACTCTCAATATTTACCTGAAGGAAACATACACATATATAACATTTGAAACATTTACCAAGGTGTGTGCAATCATGCCTGGTTTCAGTTGTCATAGATTCTAAACATGAGGTTGTATCTTTTGACTTCCAGTGGTTAACTTACTGCATCTATACAATGTGCTAAAATACCTGGATGTCTTATCTTTTTATATTTGTGAGCCTGTGGAGGCTGCTGGTTGAATAATGAATCTGATCCTCAAGGTTAGAGACCAAGGAAGACATGTCATGGCCCCTGGACATCATAATTTACCTGGTTTGATGCAGTTGTCCAGCTGCAGACAGTGGCTCAGTTTTGGAACATCTGGGGAGACACAGCTGGTACAAGAGGGTTATAAGAGGGGTGTTTCAATGGGTAGAGGCTGGGCTGTTGCTCACAACCCTAGAGTGCATGGGGCCCCCACTGGGTACTGCCATGCATCCCTTCCCACTGTCCTGGCCAAGACAGAGGGTCCAACATCTGCTCCAGCTCCCACCTGGAGGAGGAATTTGGAGAGGCCCAGAGGCTGGGCTTGGCAAGTCATTGGTATCCAGAGTATGTTGTGAGTTTTTTGGACACTTGTGTTGCCTGGGCTGGCTCTGCTCAGACCTCTGCCACTCACAGCTCCAGCACTCTGATCCTTTTCAGAGCCAAGGTCCTTGAAATTCCAGCCCCTGCTAACCTCTCTCCCTGTCCTCCCCGTCTGTCTGGTGCTGCCCACACTGACAGAACTCTTCTGGAACACGTTCTGTGTTCTCACTGCTAAGACTTCTTGTATGATTATTAGGGGTGGGGGGAAATGTACTTCAAAGCATTAAGTTCCCCATGTTCCCAGAGGATGACTTTTTGAAGACAACAGACAGCTGGTTAAATTAATTAAGAGCAGAAACAGTATGAGGATGGTTTTCTCTCTGATGAGTCTGGATTTCTTTTTTCATGTTAAAAGGGTTGCTTTCCAGAAGACCAAATGACTAACAGTTTTTAAAAGAATTGATCCATCTTCTGAGCTTTAGTGATCTTTCCTGAGAGATCAATACAGATACTAGACTGTAGGCATCTGAGTTGAAGGTGCCTGGCCTCTTCTCACCTTCTCGCCCTCTTGCCCTTTGCCTGACAGATTCCATTGGAAGGGTGTGACCTTGGCACCTATAATAGGCAAGTGGCAGAGCTGGACCTCAAGGCCAGGCCACACCCAGCACCCTCCATCCTCAGCATGGTGGTCTTGATGGAGTCCTCTTTCTTCTCTGGTTCTCTTCATTGGATTTTTTAAACTCAAGGTAGAAATAGATTAAGATTCACTTTTCTCACTGAGCTACTCATCCTGGAGTAGCCTCCTCTTTCCCACCT
This sequence comes from Capromys pilorides, assembly GCA_004027915.1. Classification (NCBI taxonomy): domain Eukaryota; kingdom Metazoa; phylum Chordata; class Mammalia; order Rodentia; family Capromyidae; genus Capromys; species Capromys pilorides. Next base: position 4,358 of record PVKN010044054.1, read on the forward strand.
CTTACCCAGCTCATGGAGCTGTGTCTGGAGAGAACATTCTAGAATACACGAGAACATGAAGCACAACATTTAGCTCAGATGCCAGCCCTTCACTTGTTTTTTTCTTCTTAACATGGGACTGCTTGATTGTATCTCCAAATTCCAGATATAGATTTCTTCATCTCTCTATGTCTTATTGAAATTATTCTAGTTCCAATTCAGTATTTTGCCTCATTTCTCTTTTTTGTAGTCCAAGTCCCCTCTTTTCTCTTGTTACAGATAAGCTCCATCAATAAGAACAGGACTATGGGGGTTAATCAGCCTGAAGGCCTAGGTTCTGCACTGAGGACCAGGTACAGCACACTTAGGTCCAGAACTCACCAGGCAATTGCACTTCTATCCACGCCCACAGGTTTGGAAGAGGTGTGTCAACTGGTGTTTGCAGCTGGGCCTTCTTCCTCAGGCTGAACTACCTGCTCTTCCTTAAGTGGATCTCTAAAAGTTTCAAGTGTTTAAAATCAATAATGTTTTCTTACTAATCCTTTGGGAGCTGGATAAAAGTCAACAAAGCTTCATTTCTTTATTTGGCAGACAATTCCCCAAAACATTTCATATCAAGCCCTGGACTGGAAGACACAAACTAGAGAAAGTTCTGTCTTCCAGAAACATTCAGACAAGGATGGTAGTAAACCCATCCCATTCTGGTAAGACAAGCTTTTTTAATATCTAACAATTTGTATTTTTTTAAAATGTATTTGGTACAGGGTCTAAAGAGTCTCACTATGTTGATCAGACTTATAGTGATTCTCCTGTTTTCAATCACCCAAGCATTGGGATTACAGGCATATGCTACCACGCCCCTTCTCAATCACCATCTCAGCATCCCCCTGGGGTGGGGGCTGGCACAGCATGCTGGGTATCTATTCACTGTGCTCTGACTAAGAAGGCTCTTTAGTCTGTTGAACTATTTGGCTTAACCATAACAGTCTGCATTTTTTTTTTTTTGTGGCACTGACATTTACTAGGATGTGTCCTAACACAGGCACTGGGGCTTGCCCATGGTGCTCTTGATGTACAGGACCTGGACATTCTGCCAGTTCTTCTTGAGCAGTGACCCCAGGAAGTTGATGACCAGATGGATGTTGTACACAAGCTCATCACCTGTCATCTTCACGTGACCAACAGCCACAGCTAGACACAGGAACTTCTTCATCTGGACCTTGATCATGAGCTTCACTTCATCAACTTTGGCCACCATATTTTCATTGTGGGTCAGCAGGGAAGGGAACTTGCCAGCCTTATTGAGGCCAGGTCCCAGGATTCGTGGGATATGCTTGATCAGAGACTCCGAGTCCAGAAAGACACTATACTTCTTGGCCAGTTTTTTAACCAGATTCTTATTCTTGTTGTCCATGTGGAGGACATCCACAGTCTTGGCCTGGCTGCAGAGCTGCTGGTCCCCCAGAACATGCATGGAGAACTGAGGCAGGGTGCGGACTCCAGTCTGATGGTGCCTGAGAAGCACTTGCCCTTCTGAGGGTCATGGTTTTTCAAGCTGATCTGCAACTCCACAGTCTCTAAAAACTTCCAGCGCTTGCACTGGTTCCAGTGCAGGACCTCGTGCACTGCCTCACACAGGGTGTTGCGGGAGATTGCTGTTCATGACTGCTTGTGCTGCGGAAACTGGAAAAGCAGTTTGAATTCTTATAAAAGAAGCCATGTGATATTCAAGCATGTGTGGTTGGTTTATTTCACTTAACATTATGGTCTCAAGGTGTAACTATTTGCCTACAAATGGCTGAAGTTTATGGTTCTTTCATTGGAAGATGGATCTTTCTAATATAAGAAGGCAACAAGAGATGGAGGGAGGGAGAGGGACAGAAGGGAAAAGGTATGGAAAAGGAATCCAGGTGTGTTATACACACTTACAAACTCCATACCAGGATCAGAAACACTACGTTCTGCAGAGATGAACTAAAAAAAGATGAGCTCTCTCATATAGGGAGAGGAGAGGAAAGAGGAGGGGGAAAGTGAGAAGGAAGAGGAAGAATAGGGAGTAGGAGGTTGGGAGGGGGAAGGAAGGAGGAAAGAGGAGGAACAAGGAAGAGGAGAGGAGGAAGAGAAAAATGGGGTAGTGAGGGAGGAGAGAGGAGGAAGTGAAAAGGGAAGAAAGAAGAGGAAGAAGAAGAAGAGGAGGAAGAAGGAGAGAAAGGAGATGAAGCAGAAGAAAGAAAGAAGAAAAGGAGAAGAGTAAAGAATATGAAAGTAACAGAACAGAGAACACCAGGATGACCAGTGCCCACATCCTGGAGGGCTCCACTGTTCCACCAAACATGTTGGAGGTCAGGGACACTCGAGAGGTGGCAGGGAAGGCAGTTCTCATCACTGAGGCCCAGCCCTGTGGCTGATGGTTTGTGGTGCTATACTGTAAGCTCTGCCCAGGGCTTCAGTCTGGGCTGCTCTGCTGCTCTCTGCAGGCCCTGAGGACAGGGGAAGAGCTCAGGTTTTGCACAGAACACCAGTAAAAGCAGGAAAATAGTGGAATCTGATCAATGTCTTAAAAAGACAGAAATACAAGGTCCGTGTAGAGTCGTGGATGTGGGTCTATATTATACAGGATGGGTTTTGTTAAGGCTGTCAAGTAGGACTACTTTAACAGATACCAAGTGACGTTTAGAAGACAAGAATGGCAAACCTGATTAGGAAATGCTTGATAATTCAGGACAAAAATAAGTACAACACACCTAAATACAGGATGATAGCTGGTGTAACTAACAGAGATATCATTTGTCAGACTGCTTATGCCCATATTGAAGGGGATATGATAGTCTGCGGCACATGCATGTGAACTACCAAAATACGGTGTGAAAGTTGGTCTGACAAATTATGCTGTAGATTATTGTACTGGCCTGCTGCTGGCCTGCAGGCTTCTCAGTAGGTTTGGCATGGATAAGATCTACAAAGGCCAGGTGGAGGTAACCAGAGATGAATACAATGTGGAAAGCATTGATGGCAAACCTGGCACCTTCACCTGCTATTTGGATGCAGATCTTGCCAGAACTACAACTGGTAATAAAGTTTTTGGAACCCCAAAGTGTGCTGTGGATGGAGGCTTGTCTATCATTCACAGTACCAAATGATTCCCTCATTATGACTCTGAAAGCCAGGAGTTCAATGCAGAAGTACATTGGAATCACATCATGGGTCACAATGTTGCAGATTATATGCGTTACGTAATGGAAGAAGATGAAGATGCTTACAAGAAACAGTTCCTCAGTACATAGAGAACAATGTCACTCCAGACATGGTGGAGATGTATAAGGAAGTTCATGCTGCTGTACAAGAGGACACAGTCTATGAAAAGAAGCTGAAGAGAGAAGTTGAAAAGAAGAGGTGGAACTGTCCCAAAGTGCCCTTGCTCAAAAGAAAGATCGGGTAGCTCTAAAGAAGGCAAGCTTCCTCAGAGCTCAGGAGTGGGCTTCTGAGAGTTAAACCAAATTTCTTTGAAGGTTTTTCAGATAAAGACCAATAAACTTATTCATAAACAAACAAAAAAAAAAAAGAAAGAAAAAAAGAAATACACTCACTTGATCAGATTTTGGTGTTACAGTTTCAGAAAATGGCTTGGGAGCTCTGAACATCTTAGAACAGTGGTTTGCATTTATTTCCCCTTTCAGAATCATGAGCAAAGCTCACAAGGACACACATACTCACGCTCATGGAATGTGACAAGGGCTGGGCCTACAGCTTCTTTATTTGTTTATTTTCTTATCAACTTTCTGAGATGAATGTTGTGCATAAAACATTTGGAAATCACTGCGTCGAAAAGCAGTGCAATAATCTGCTCTTTAGAGGTTGGATCGGGTGCAGCTAGGGGATCTTAGTTCTGGAAGAATCTTAAAGCAGTAGGGTTTTAATTATCCTTCCAATCTCTTCGAGGGCAATTGATCTGGTCAACCCAACCAGAAAACACCAGCATTCATGAATATAAATGTAAAATTCTAAATATTAGACAATAGGTTCCACAGCATATCCACACTGGTGTGCAATGATGACAGCTGGTTTCTAGTAAACTAAGGTTCAATATCAATGCAGCAGGCATTGCATGAAGAGACCAAAGGTGGAAAACTGCATTGTCTTAATGAATGCCGACAGAGCATTTCATATAATGCAGTAGGAGTCCTTAGTGTCAGCTAAAATAAACTTCCCTGGAGTCAACTAAAGCTACTTGACCATGTAAACAGTAAATATAACAATTAAGCAGCAACATAAGCATTGTTATAAGTGGAAAAGAAACCCAATTAAAATTAAGAACTGCAAGGGAAGACTCTGCATTCCTCCTTACTTTATTCCTTTGAGCTAAGATCTTTCTATGTAGTTCAGGCCAGCCTAGAACTATGCAACCAATGGCAAACTCAAACTCACAGCAACCCTTCTGCCTCAGCCTCTCAAGTGCTCCCTGCATTTTTTAATGTGGACAGGGAGATTTAGTGAATGGAAAAGCACAATAAAATAAGTGTTTCAAACATTTTGAAATTTACAAAATTATATTTTGTAAATTGCATCTGGGCTGCTCTGTTCTGTTGCATTATATCTTATGATATAATATATGCTTAAAAAACCCAGAAGACTCTATTGAAAACTAATATACTAAGAAAATATGATGAGGTGATTGGATATGAGTCATCCACAGAAGCAAAGGACTTTTCTCTTATTTGACAGAAAAAAATATTCATGTGATGCTGAAAGAAGACTAACATATTTAAGAGTTAGTTAGGCAGGAAATTTACAGTTAGCCTTCCATGCTGTATATGATATTCTGTATCTGTAGATTCAAAGTACTGTCAAGCAAAAAATATCTGGAAAAAATTTGGGTCTGCACTCAACATGTACAGGCTTTTTCTCTGTCATTATTTCCTAAACAGTACAGTGGAATAGCAATTCCCACACCATTTACATTGTGCTGGGTTTTGTCAGAAACCTAGGTTTGATTTCATATCTTCTCAGCCTTTTGGTTAAGATCAAGTGTAGATTCAATTTCAGGTACATGGGGGGATGTGAATAGGTTATACACAAAGACTGCATTTTATGTCAGGAATTCCTCTTATGTGGAATTAGCATGTTATGCATCTCGGTATCACAGGAGCCCTGGAGCCTGTTTTCCATAGACAGTGAGGAATGACTGTTGACGAAAGAAATTGTAGTCACCTTATTTAAAATAACAAAGCCTGACCAGAAAATGTGTATTGCCTTTATATGTGTAGGACAAGAATCTCTACAAGTGGATCTAAAATTAATACTAAATTTAATGCTATACTAATTAGAATGTATCACTCTTCTGGAGAAAGGGCATTGAAGAAAATGGTCATGAGTTTGTGTGGAAGAATAAAAGCTTGACAGAAAATACTTAAGAAATGTGATAGAGGGTGTAGGAAATGGAGATTTGCTTTACCAGAAGCATTGTACCAGAAGCCACTGCAGTCAAGTCAATGGGAAATTAGTTTTGAAGTGGACAAATAGATTAATGGGATAGAAAATAGAAAACTTATAAATATATCCCAGTACCTGTGAGACTAACACTTATGAAATAATACCTAGAAGCCAGCTATTCATCTGTAAAAGTAGATGATTAATTTAAGTTCTCTTCTATATCATCTATAAAAATAGATTCCAGATGAATTAAAGTGTTAAATGTAGAAAAAGCTATGAAACTACACAAACATATTGAGAATTAGGAATACTTTCTGAACTAAAAATGCAAATTCAAGTGTTGTACATGAATGTAAAAGCATATTTAAATACATAAAA
>PVKN010044055.1:0-10144 GCA_004027915.1 Capromys pilorides
TTTTCCATTTCAGATTCTATTAATTCATGCATTTCTTTTTTTACTTGAGATGCTATCTCTGATCTGAGTTTCTCTATACATTTCTGCACTTGTCTGTGTACCTCAGATCCTACCAGTCCAGAGATTTTGGCTGCATGATTCCCATTTTCTTCCATGGTAGTGTTTCCTGTATTTGTTATTGGTGACCTCAGGACCTGAGATTACATCTTGCTCCTTCTCTTTGTCATTTTGTATGACCTCTGCACTTTGGTGAAGCTATGCTGTTAGCAATTATTGAAGGTTGGATCTGGATCCATCAATCTTGATCCCGTCCAGATGTGCCTGGTTGGGTCTGGCTGTTGTGCTCAGCTTCTTCCTGCTGCAGCTAGGCACAGGCCTGACTGATCAGCTTGGCTGGGGGGTTGGTGCAGAGTTCCTGTGGCTGGCTGGGTGGGGGTGCACAAGTGGAGAGGTCCCCAAGAAGTGTTTATTTAAACTAAATAATAAAATATAGCATAGGGGCAATTCCTGGTGTGCCATGGCTGCCCCAGCCTCGGGGCATGCTGAGATGGTGATTTTTTAGAGACTGAGCATAGTGCTGTGTGACTGTAAACATAGCACTTGGGAGAGTAAAAACAAGAGAATCACTACAAGTCTGATCTATGCAGTGAGACCCTGTAGACCCTTTAGATCCTGTCCTATATATTCTAAAATAAAATAGAATAGAAACTTAAGCTCTCTGTTTCATCATCAGTGACATTTGTTTTCACCAGAGTGCCCTGACATTTGGCTGCTGTTGTAGAATTCTGTGTTGAGTAAAGTACTTGTGACACATGCTGAAATGAGGAAGACTTGACACCGTGCTTGGCATGGTGTGGAGATAAACAGACAGGAGGAGAGGACAGGTTCTGCTCTAGTCTGACAAGAGGCACAGTGAGGTTTCTGGCCCATGTGCTGCTGCATGGGGTGTCAGTGGCATGGAATCACAGTGAGTAGACATCAGGCATAGGGGATTATGGTCTATCCAATGCAGCAGGACTTGGTGGGTGAAGCAGGGGACTGATGAACTGTGCAGAGGGTTCTTATGAGGACTGGGATAGGTAGACCAAAGGGAGGACAGAGGCTGAGGTGGAAGAAGGCTCAGAGAGCAACCTGACTAGGTCACCAGCAGTCACAAGAAGACTGCCTGACTGATTTGCATGGTGCCTGAACTTCCAGTACAGCCTGCTAGCTTCAATTCTGCCCACCTGATGTGGCTACATCCATGGTCCTGAGCAGATGCCGGTTGCACCTTCACAGCCAGCATCTGGGTCTCAGTGCTGGCTTCACTAGGCTTAGTCAGGCTCCTCCTGAGTGGTTTGGCTCACAGGCCTGGAGATAGCAAGCTTTGGGGATTTTGCACAAGATTTGATTCAGTAACAGTGACCCAGCAGGCAGTTCCTCCCAGAGCCAAAGGCTTTAAAAGATGTGTGTCTTTCTAGTTGAAAGATACATGTATTTGGGCTGGTGAGATAGCTCAGTGGTCTAACATGCCTGCTTACACAAGCTTAGGCAAACACAGGGACTGTGTTTGATCCCCAGCACCACATGCTGTGCCAGCCGCACCTCCAGGGTGGACTGAGCTGGCCACACACACAAAATTAAGATGCCTGTGCAGATTCAAGATCTGTGTATCTAGTGCAAACATGAAACCCATAAATCTGCATAACAGGGAAGCACAGCAGTAGGGAAGATGAATGACAGGAGAACTTGTTTTCTTCGGTGCCAGTCTGACACATGGCTTCACATTAACATATTCAGGTGTGGAGGCCTCACAAAGTTGATACACTCGGCCTGCTCTGCATTTCCCTTGGCACAGAATGCCACTGCTCTTTCTCATTTGGGTAATTTCCAGAGCAAGAATTCTTGCAAAGAGGCAAATGATAAATCCAGGACAGCTAGGCAGACAGAGCCAGCATTGTCCTTTGGCCTGCATTCTGATTTAAAATGACATGCATAGTTGCTCATGTCTCCAACTAGCTTTGGATGTGGTAATGCCTCAGAACTCCATCTGCAGGGCCAGTTTGTGTCATGGGGGCATTAAAGCAGAGAGCCTATGGGCAGGACTAGTGGAGACTGGCACTGGCACAAGGTTGGGCTAGTGCAAACACTAGTTCAAAGTTATTCTATTTTTTCTCTCTTTTTTTGTTTCATTTCCAAAAAAATATTACAGACTAGCACAATCTGATTTTTTAAACTCCATAAATATTCTGAAGGGAGATGAAAGAAGGCCTTAAAATACAGCCAAACCAATGTCTACCTGGAAGGCCTTCCTGTTCTGTTGATAGTTAGCTTGTGGTTTTCCCCTGGGGGATGCTTTACTCTATGGAAAAGGTGAAAGGGTGGCTAGAATACTGGGTAAATGTAAGCAGTATTAACAAGCAACTCAGAAAAAGGTTGTTTACCAATGTCCCAGAACATTGGCAGTTATTTAAGTGGCTATGCAGGCAACAAGAAGTTCTGTTATCTCTGAAGACATGGACAAGAAATTACAGGTGTTTCATTATTTCTGCAGTATTATACATTTTCTTTCTTTAATTTTCCTACTTGCAAAACTTTTAAATTTTATTTTTTAAAATATATTAGTTTTATTTTTTTTCTTTTAATAAGAAATAATAATGTGACATTTTCAAAATCATGCTAGTGGTACATTCCCAATAATTGATACAATGTGTATTGTTGTCTTCTTAGTAGTTATACAGAGCACAGGATGTAGACATAATAATTTTTCTAATCATTGTTGGTACAAAAATTTCTTCTCATTGAACTAAGAGAAAGTAGTTGTATACATAGTCCAGTATTTCATAATCACAATGGATTATTGGCAGAACTGGCAATGTTGGGAGCTGTTAATTTAAGTCTTTTAAAGCTTAGCATACTAATCTAGCTTTACGCTTTATGACTCGTGGTTAAACTTTTCTGCTGAGTGGTTAAGAGCAAGTTAAAGTAAGACCTGTATAACAAAACATATAACTTTTGTATTTCCAAAGGTTAGTCAAATCCCCTCAGGATTTACTTTGAAACTATGTACAGTGCTTTGTAGAGCTATTATCAGTGTCAGCCACCTGGATAAGTCATGGCCATTGCTTGACCAGATTGCTCTCTGTGAAAGCCCAAGAGAATGTTTTCTCTCTAGGTGACTCTCTTTAGACACACTATGCATCGTCAATCCCTTTCCTCTGTGGTCTCATAATCTCTGTGAGCAGAAAATTTGGGAAACCACTGAATTATAGGATGTTATAGAACAGGTTGTCTTATGTCCTGAGTCCTCACTGACCTTGAAGGGCTGGGGCCAAAATATTGGCAATCCTTGTAGCCCTTCTTTTTCTCTAATTTTTGGTCTATAAACTTACATTCTTAACCATGCAGAAGAGGAGCTTTGTGATACTATTACTCTATAACATAGATACTTGAGCTTAACATCACTGTCTTTCTGAATATCAAACATCTTACACTTAACTTGGAATCAGTATTTTTCATCAATCATTGATATTCTAATAAATCTCTATGGAATGTGATAAAAGCAGTTACACATTTTTACACAGACATTTAGAAATCTAAGTATATACAAAATTGTAGCTGGTCAATCCTATAGAATTTTCCCCAGTCTCTTACTCTCGTAAAACTTTTAAATTTTAACACCATCCCTTAGCCAAGTTTCAAAATAAAATTAATGCATGTCTATGACTTCATTTCTTTTCAGCAGTTTATGATATTTAAAGACAAGCCAACTATAATTTATTTATGGAATTTGATCCTGCTTCTGGTCCTCTATTTTGTCTCTTGGAAAGCAGAAAGAAAAACCTGAATATATCAGAGAAATTAGATGTTGAACTTTACTTTCCCTCAACTGCTACAAATAAAATTAAAGCGTTTGTCTCAAGTCAAAATTAAGAGAAAAGAACATTGTATCATTTGAAAATCAGATTACAAAAGCATCAGGTCTGCGTAATTAAATTTGTTCAGGTCAGGAAACAAGAAAGCTGATTTATTCTGGTCGTGAGCTGTAGCCTTTATGGAAGCACTATTTTGTAATCAGACTCCTTCCCTTCCTGAGTTCTGTACCATGTGAACTTCAAATAAGATTTGACATTTACGCCACACCTTGGTGATTTGTCAGTGTGAGCACGAGGAAGAAGGACAAAAAATACTGGTATTTAAGTTAATCGAAACAAAATCAACTGTGAAACCAGCTCTAATCCCACTGACATAGTCTAATAAAAATAAAATTTAAAAATAAAACATTCGAGAAAACAAACTTAAGTTAAAGAAAGCCCATAAATGTGAGGGGTCCTGTGGAGGCCCCAGAATGTTGTGACACACAAGTTGCAAACCAGCACACAGCCAGTCCACACTGCCCACCACCATCCTCCCGTGCCGCCGCAGGCTCCACAGCCAGAGGAGGGCAGGTCACGTCCAGGGCTATAGGCCCACTGTCTGCCTCCTGGGTTTACACTCAACCAGTGCTTCCTGGAAAGAGGCCTTCCTGAGCACCTCTCTCCTCCCTCTACCAGACAGGAGAGGCAGAGAAAATGCAGATGGAGAGCCAGTGGCAGAGGGACCAAAGGGAGTCAAGCCTTGGTCACAAAGGCACTGCTTTGGTTGCCCTCCCTGGGCAGGAAGCTGGCTGCACCCTCTCCCCTGGTTGCTGCCTTGCTGGAAGCCCACAGAGGTGCTGTGTCTGATATTCATGTGACTGCAGGGATGGATAACAGTGCTCTCCCGAGTAGAGGTTGGCATCAAGCCTCTGGCCCCCTGCTCTGCCCTTATCTAAGCTGCTGGTTCAGTTGGATGACCAGCACTGGCTCCTGAGCAGGGAGTGAGTGACATGAGTCCACTCCCATGTGCGCCAATGGACAGGAGGACTGGGAAGGCTCTACACTAAAGGGTGCTTCCTGAGTGAAGAGTCAGAGGCCACCATAACCTAGGCTTACCTTAGCAATGACCCTGTGTTGACAGGGGTGGCACTGTGTCAGCATTCTGGCACCCCAACTGGCTGACATGCCTGAGTTGGGCTTCTTGTAAGCCTGACTGTGCCTAGCACCACCCTCTCCTGAGGAGATGCTGCAGAGAAGCTGCAGAGAAGTTTGTGTCCTGTGACCCCTTCCCTCTTCTCAAGTTTGAGGGCTTCTAGCCACCTGGGGCTAGAGAAATCGCATGTCAGCTCTCAGGGCACTGAGTTCCAGTTCCTTTTGTGAAGACTTCCACCCCTGAGGCTCTTGGTTCTCCAGCTCTTTGTGGAAGGAAGGCCTGGCCCAGGGAGTAAAGCCCATCTCAAGCAGTCCAGTTCCTGGAAGCATCAGATCCACTGTGCTGGAGCCACTCAGTGGCTTAACATATAGTGTTCTGATGTCCCTGGACACATTCCCCCAGCCCCCAGAAGTGCACTTTCCTATTAGCAGGCACCTACTCGTGCTATTCCAACCTGCTCACATGTGTTCAGGACAGCAATTTAATTTTATGTTATCATAAGCAAAACCTAATCAGGAGGCAAGTGCTCTGCAGACTAATTTAGTTCTGCTTTCCAGAGCCAGAGATAAATCCTTTGCTGGGAGAGGCCAGGCAGAATTCTGAGCCAGGCCACAGGAATCGGGCTGGGTCCAAGAACTGGCCCTACTCCTAGTTACTAGCTTGATGACTTAGGAGGTTATTACCCCTCTGCATCTGAGGTTTTGGTGGGAAATAAAGCTGCAGTGTGAGGAAAAAGAGATCTTGAGTGAGTGCAGAGCACTGAGGCTGTACTTACCCCAGCTCACCAATTCTGAATAGCTGGGTTAAAAGCCTGCTGTCAGTACTCACTGCAGCTGAAACCAGGGAGCCCCTCACAATCAGAAACATCATAGTCTACAGCAGCATTCATCTCTCTTGTTCATGGAAGTGAAGTAGCAATGTGCCTGGGATCTGGCACTTTCCTGAGTTGGTTCCTCGCCAGGGTCTGAAGTAGTTTGGTAGGTCAGGCAGGCCCTGTAGTTCCTTCCACTCTGGGCTTTTGGGTTCTATGTTGTTCCCTCTACTGTGGGGTATGTGAGGATCTGGTTTAACCTTCAAGTGACCTTGCCTCTGATACTTCTTGCCTCCCACCCTAGTCTAGACTCTTCAAATCATCGAGATTTTGAAGAAGTTTGATGTATCCTGTTACACTAATTAGCAGGACAGTGTCCATAGGCTTCAGGGCCAGAGCCACAGCATAGTGACCTGATGCCAGACACCTTCCCATCCCAGAGAATTCCTAGAGTATGACTGGGGTGGCACAAGGGTCAGTGACTGTGGGTGTGTTTCTGCACATGAGCAGAGCAGGCTAAGGACACCATGTAAAGTTCAGGGAATTCTGCCACTATTGCCATGGAAATGGAGCAGTAGGTGCTCTATAGGGGGGCAGCTCTGATTTTTTACCCTAAATGTTGGTTCTGTTTACTTTTGTTTTATATGACATAAAAGAAAAAAAAATGCATCACAAGCCTTCCCTTTCAATCCAACCCTTTGCTTGGCATTGAAGCTTCTCGATGTCTTCTCAATGGCCCCTGTTCAGCACGGGGTTCCATATTCCTGTGTTTCCAAGCAGTAAGACCACTTCAGAAAAAACATATATTTCTAGAGACTTTGACTTTTGAAGCTTCAGCAGAAAACCCGTATGCTGTCAGAGTTCAGTCCTCGTGTCCTCAGCAGCATTAAGCAATCCCAAACTTTGGGCTGTGAAGAGTTTTATATCATCAAAGGTTTGCTGGAGAGGCTCATGGCTTATCATCCCTGGGAAGTCCTCCTGGAGAAGCAGAATAGAGCACCACCATTCTGAGAGGTACAGACCCTAAGAAAGATGTGCTCTGTATTCTCTAGCCATTCTCTGAAATGCTGAGTCTTGTGGGATGGAATCTTGATGATGCCCTTGCATAGAAAAAGAGTAAAATGAGAATTGCCAGTTTGGGGACAGGAGGCTGAGGAGCAGCTGAGATCTGGTGTGGCACTAACTGTCTTTGCCTCAATCCAAGGTCAGTTGTGATCTTTGGCTGCACGCCTCAAGTGCCATGGTATCTTTCTTTCCTAAACCACATTGCCCCTTCTCTAAATAATGAGACAGACACACCTCACAGTGCTATTTAGGAAGTTAAACTCTGAGATCTAGGAATGGGCCTTCCTTGGCAGATGTTTGAATCTATCCCTTCCCATTTCTTCACTTCTTTTAGGGCCATTGTGTAATTATTTTATTGGTTTGAATTTTGACTGTTATTTTTGTTTTTCAGTCAACAAAATATAAAACCTAGATGCTGTTACATATATTGTACGGAACATAAACTTTGACATCTAGGTAATGCTGAAGAGTGCACATTTTTTTTCTCATAAATATGAACAAGTATTCAGAGTGTTTCAAGAATACCCAACCTCAGCATGTAAAATACTTTTATTTCCTTCATAAAGATTTCAGCATCAGGAAAATAAGCAAGGGCCTCTCCCCACCCTCCCCTGGATGAGAACTCATTCAGAAGGCAGCACTGACTACGGTGGCTGTTGTAGCTTTAGCACTTAGCTGGGTGGTGGGAGCTGAACACGAGGCCTGCCTGAGGCTGGGACTTAAAGCCTATCCCAGCATCCTCAGGGGCACATACCTCCAGGGACTGAGATGTTCCAGGGGTGTTTGTCAGGTATAGAAATCCCAGCCATCAATACTGCAGAATTCTGGCTGTGTCTCCCTCTACACAAATTCTGCAGGTATTGGAGAATGTCCGTGGAACCCAGATCTTTATCCTCGGGCTTCAACTTTGGGATCCTGAATTAAAGAGCCAAATAGGGTGTGTGTGTGTGTGTGTGTGTGTGTGTGTGTGTGTGTGAGAGAGAGAGAGAGAGAGAGAGACGGAGACAGAGACAGAGACAGAGAGAAACATGGACAGACAGACAGACAGACACACACACACACACACACACACACACACACACAGATGGATGGAGAGAGACTAGGCTGGCTCCGGGGCTCATCTGATTATGAAAGTAGAGAAGGAGTGCCCCAGCCTACTGCCTGCAGCCTGGAAACCAGTGTGACCCCAGTGAGTGTGATGGACTGGAAGCAAAGTAATGATATTGTGCAGTCTGAGTGCAGAGAAGAGGGGTGAAAAGTCCCCGATTGAGCAGGAAGGCAAAAGAGGAGCAGGGAAGAGCTGCTTCCTCAGCCTGTGGCTGCGTGCACAGCATCAGAGCTCTGCGTAACACATACTCACTGCAAGGATGGAAAGCTGTTGCACTGAGCCCTTCCTCTCAATGCTAATTCCATCCAGAAACATCTGGCCCCATAGAGTTGACAGATAAGATTACCCGTCATGAACCTTGAGGACCTTGGTGTCACCATCACAGATGTTGGTGACATGATGACTCCATGGGGACTGGACATGAACAGAGCTGCTGTCCCAAGGCTGCCAGGGTCCCCTCTAGCCTGCATGCTAGCTGGGATCACCTGTCTGCAGCCCCTGCACCCCGGAGATGATGTCCTTTGGTCCTCTCTTCCTCTTCACAAACCTCAGGCCCTGTGTGCCCTCTCTTAGACTTGGCCCTATGAAGTTAACCTTGTGACTGTGACCCTGCCTGGACACTCACGGCCACTCAATTATCTGTACTCTCTGGCTTCCCTGAGGTACAATTTGTCCAATTATCTAGCTGGACATGGTGGTACAGTCTCAGCACTCAGAGGCTAAGGCAGAAGGATTAAAATTTTAAGCAATTTAACAATTTAGCTGCATCAAAATTAAAAAAAAAAATAATCACTGGCAATGTAACTTAGTGTGAATGGCATGGGGTCAGTCCCCAGCATTAACTGCCAAAAATACTGTACAGCATGGTACTAATAAAAATAGAACTCAAATGTTTTCCTATTTCCAAAGAAATAGAGCTCACTGGAGAGGATACAAACTTGACTCCATGTAGCATATGCATACCAGACAGGGCCCACTATGTGCTGCTATGGCTTTTACCCGGGTGTCCTCCAAAATCTCGTATTCAAACAAGTGGAGTTTGTGGAAAGTGATTGGATTAGGGGCTTTGAAAATAGCAGGTGTGGGGTGAGTACAACAGTAAGGGATCATGAAGGCAGCATCACCCTAGAGAAAAGGATCAGGATGCTTGTCATGTGTTGGATTTGGTCTGGGCCATGGGGAGCCACCAATACTTTTGAAGTCCTATAGCAGATTGACTTTGCAGAACTTTTAAGTATAAAGAGGAAAAACCAGAGTCTTTCCTGCTGTCTCACCACACAGTACAACCACCACCATAGGTTGTGTAGAGACTTCTCCTCACAGCAACCAGGTGGCTTTCTCCTCACATAGGTCCCCTGCCAGACACCAGGGGGGCAATCTCTAATCATCACAGTGCTGCAACCAGATGCCTGAAAGGAATATCAAGCCCTATAAGACCAGTTCCTAGCTCAGTTGCTAGGCACAAGAAGCACATTGTCACTCATGCATGTCCATTGCACAAGGTCTTAGTTTGAGCAGGCAAATCCTGACACCCCTGCAACAGGTGCTTCAGAGAGTGTTCTTCACATGTTCAATAATTTCACTGAGCTCTTCATCTGAAAAATCAGCATTTCCAGCTGGAGACCATGTAACTGAGTTGCAAATAGAGACTAGAGAGTTTCTCCAGGATGCTGGTGACCTCAGCACGGTTCAGGCACTGCCAGTGGTGAGACTTAGATGTAGGAGAGCAGCTTCAGAAGCAACCACTGTGCTGCAGGCTGTGCCTGTTACCCCAGAGACAAGAAATTAAGACCATTACAGTGGGCTGCTGGTGGCTTTGGGAGGGCACTGTGAATCCCAACAGAGAGAGGACTTGGAGCGGAGGTTGGGAGTAGGCCAAAACAGTGACTACCGACCAGCCTGGCACTGGAATTAAGATAATATAATTTTGCCAGAGAGTAGAATTTTTCACCTAATTTCACTTTTTACATATTTGGCATACAAATGCTAGCTGTTGGCTCTGTCCTGTAGCATCTTGTCACTCTGTATTTGATAGAGAAAAATCTTAGACTATCAGCCTAGGTGACACAGAAAAGGGAAAAGCCTGTTGATGGGAGATTATAAGAGGCTAGAAATGGAGAAGATAGGTAAGCCAAGAGCTAAGTGAATGAGCTATTTGGGAAGCAAAGGAA
>PVKN010044056.1:0-10144 GCA_004027915.1 Capromys pilorides
AACTGATTTTAGCAAGAAGGTCAAGCTTTCATAAAAATAACTTGTTCTAAATAAAGTGGCACATCACCTGTTGATCTAGCCAAAAGACCTCTGGGTGTCCATAACATAAAAGCAAAGTCAAGAACAATTAGTTCTGTCTTCGCTGTCTGAGGCAGCCTGCATCAGCCGCAGTCACTTGGACGGCCTGAGTGGGCAGAGTGTGTGGCGCTGTGCACGGCTCCAGGAGATGAGCCTGTTTCCATCTGAGCCGGTCTGGAGCAAAGCCTATGTTTTACACGATGAATGTATCATATAGAATTAGAAAAGTAAATTTTATGAAAAGCAAAAAAGAAAATCTTCATCCATGCATAGCAAAAGACACAGAGACATACCATGCAGTTAACACTGGATTCCAAAGACAGGTACATTGGAAGACGATTGGTTCTATGACAACGCGGGCATTGGCTGGTTTTAAGTGCATGGTGTAGTTTTACAGCCCAAGAAGGGGTGTGGGAGCCCAGCCTGCCCCTCTGGCTCAGCTGCTGCGCTGCCCAGCCCCCTCCTCCTCCCCCCAGCACCTCACTTTCCGCTGCACGGTCACACCACTGCTCCCTCCAGGCCAAGGCTCAGACTACCTTGGGCCCGACACAGCTCAGCAGGGCGGCTTATCCTGAAGTGGGCGATGGCATCCTACACAGCCAGGGATGACGCTGGCCCCAGCACTCGTGGGGCCTTGACTAAATCTTGGTACTCTTTGCATTAGAGGGAATGTCTTAGGCCTGCTGCTCCGGGATGCTGTGACAGTTTGGCAAACATAAATGTTTTTCAGAACAACCATTTTTCTGACTTCATGGACAAGCAGACTGGATATGTCACAAGGAACCTGCTGGCCGCTCCGATCATGATGGGCAAGGACGTTCTTGCTGTGATGATGGCACTAAACAAAGGAAATGCCGCCGAGTTTTCCAAACAGGACGAAGAGGTAAGGCTGAGGCGGGCATCCTGCGGGGAAGGGCGGGTCTTGTTTATAATCAAGGAGAAGAGAGGGCACTAGAGCGTCTTCCCGTCTGTCGTCTGCAGGTCTTTTGCAAATACCTCAGCGTGGTTTCTGTCGCCCTAAGGCTTCAGCATGCCAGCTACCTGCACAGCGTGGAGTCCAGAAGAAGTCAGGTAAAAGCAGAACAGCCCAAGTTACTCCGTGCTGACGCGTTCTAACAGTGGGGCCCGGAGCCCCGGGCCCACACCCCTCTCGTGCCTCTTGGGGAGTGAAGCTACGGGTAGCAGATCCCCAAAACTCCCACCTGGGAGGTCTTCTCGTGGTCTCCTGTCCCTCTCTCCCACGTTGCCCAACTGGCTGGGCTTTTTCCACTCCGAATCGCGGGTGGTCTTGGTTTCTCCCCCAGGAGACAGTGATGGTAACGTTAGCACCTGCTTCATGCAGATGCTGAGGCTGTGAGGGAGATGCTGGTTCTCACACCTGTGCTCTCTTAGCAGCTCCTGGGCCGCGGTGTAACTATCAGGGGCACGTCGCTGTCTTGAGGTTGTTCATGTGAGGCAGAGGATAGAGAACAATGCGCGTAGCGTAGCCGGGGCGCTTGAGCCCGGAGGCTCGCTCACTCATCTTCACAACGTAGGAGCAGGTGTGGGGCTGGAGCTTCTGTAGCCCCTTCCCATTCTAATGCTCCAGGACAGGTACCTCTGGCCAGCTCTGGATATATGACGGCGTCATGTGACTTTCTACCACAAAGGCTCTCCCCAAGAACCATCTCTGCATTCACAATGACAACTTCGTCTTTTTTTTCTCACTCTCTGTATTTTAGGGAAGGGTCTACAGGGCATTCAGGGTCTCATTACTAGATCTGACTTGTAGTGATCTGCCTGTCTATAGCCTTCCAAGGGCTGGGATTATAGGTGCATACCACAACGCCCAGTCTCAAGTGCCATCTCAACATACTCCGGGGGGCAGGGCCGGCTCAGCAGGCCTGGGGATGAAGTCCCCGGCCCCTACACCTGAGAACGCTTATCTTTTGAATTCAAAACATTTGCACATGGAGACTAATTATGGCTTCACTCGCTTCATAAACCCAAGACTTTGCAAAAGTCTGAACATAATCTCAATGAGAGGATCTGAGTGGTAATTGGATATAAACATGCTATACATGCTATATAAACACAGCCCTGCATTGTCTAATGGCGTGTATTTAGTTTATGTGCTTTGTATATGTATTTAGCTTATTTGATGCGACCCATGTTCTTCAAACAAATGTTCTACCTCTCTAGTGTTTGGTTCTAACTTTTGTCCTTTAATATCTATTTTCAGATCCTTATGTGGTCAGCCAATAAAGTATTTGAAGAGCTCACAGACGTCGAGAGACAGTTCCATAAAGCGCTGTACACAGTTAGAACGTATCTGAACTGTGAACGATACTCCATCGGCCTGTTGGACATGACTAAGGAGAAGGTCCTCATTGTTCCCTACATCTTGCCCCGCCCAGAGTCCCCTATACAGTGCTGTCCCATGAAACGTGACAACTGAGAAGCACTCTGTGCATAATCAGTCACGATAGGTCAAAAAGTCCAGTGCCAACAAAGGTTGCTACAGAGGTAAAATTGTTTATTTGGGAGTGAAAGTGGCATAGGCTTGAATTTTGGCATTTCAAATCCTTTTCTGTATCTGTGTCATCTTTTTTACTTTAAAAATTAATTAATTAATTAATAATCCTTATTTTTTAATGTATTTAGTACAGGATCTCTAGGGTTTCACTACACAGGTAAGACTTGTAGTGATCCTCCTATTTTCAGCCTCCGAAGTGCTGGGATTATAATCCAATAATCCTTATTTTAGATAAGTTTTAGTTTTACTTAAAACTTTGAGCAGGGACTGGGGAGATAGCTTGGGAGGAGCCTAAGTGCTAGGACCCAGGCTCGATCCCCAGTTACCCCATGCTGAGCTCACCCCAGAACCCCAGGTGCACTGTGCCTGCCACCAAAACCAGACATGGTGGTGCACACCTGTAATCCCAGCTCTGAGGAGGCTGATACAGGAGGTTCACTACAAGTCTGAGCTATGTAGTGAGACCCTGTACCAAACAGTTAATTAATTAATTAATTAATTTTTAAAAATTTAAAGCATAGAGCAGGAAGCCCAAAGTTCCTATAAATATGCCCGCTCTCATGCCCTCTCCACCCGCTCTCTCTGTTTTCATGGGGTAAACTTGTCATTGTTGGTGACTCGCTATGGTTACATCGTTATTAACTGAAGTTAGCCGCTGACGTTACAGCGCGCAGTGGCCCAGCTCTGTACACCCAAGAGCGCGCAGTGCCATGCGTCTGCTATGCAAGCACCAGACAGAGTGGCTTCCGTCTGAAACTCCCCAAGTTCACTCACTTACCCCACTTTCTTCTTCTCTAAACCGTGGGCAGCAGTTCTTTTTCACTGCTTTTATACTTCTTCCTTTTCTAGAATAGCGCACAATTGGAATCGCTCTTCACACTAATTTCTCTCTCTTACCAATATGCATCTAAGTTTCCTCCATGTCTTTCATGTTTCATGAGTTCACTTGCATAAATTTTTTCCTAAAAAATATCAAATTATGATTGACAACTAACGGCAGATAATTATGTGACATTTCGACATATGTATACATCATGAGGTGATTAGTAGCTAGGATAATATATGTCACCTCACATTCTTGTTTTCTACAGTGAAAATAGTTATACATCATTCAACTTTTTATGCAATAAGTCTGTGGCAGTTCTCGGACTATTTGTCCTTTCCATCAAATTTTCTAAATTCATTGATTGTTGGTTTTCTTGTCTGAAAATGGTGGCATCATTTTAATCAGCTGGAAGATTTGAGATAATGTATATAGTGTTAGGGTGGGTACATATTACCACCACTTTGTCATTTTTGTATTCTGTAAAAATTTAAACTGTTTAAAAGCAGAAATCATGAAATATTTATTATTATGCACAATATGATACTCATCCTTCCTCTGGTTTAATTCTGTTGATCTGAAGTGCAGTGTAACTGATACTATATTGTTTATGGTTTTTACTACCCATTGGTTCGTAGTTATTTTTTTTCAGAGTAATTGTTCTAAGTGGACAAACATCCAGTTAGAGGATGAGACAGACATCAGGAATGGTGGGTTCGGATTGACATTCGAGCCGATTGTGTTGGTCGCAGCGGTTTTGGCTACAGGGTACATCAGATCCGGCTAAAAGCATCTTTAACAAAATGATAGGAGTCCCAAGCGGAGCTCTCCTAGGAATGGCCCACTCAGAACTCAGGACAGTCACTGAAGTCCCAGGTGCCTTCCATTTTTTCCAGGCAAGATTTTTGCTACCTGTAGCACATTGTGAGGTCTCTCTTTATGGAAACAAGACACCAATCACAATAGGACACACAGGCAGGACACAACTGGAGACATTTTCTCCAAAGGCCACTTTCATCACCTTTCACTTGAGGAATATCCTTCTCCAAGCATCCTGAGCAGAGGCCAGAATGGGCCACATACTCACCTTCCATCTCATCCAGGTGTCTCACCTAACCACTTAGGGCTGCAAAGGACCCATCTGCCAGGGACAGATCACCACTTGGTACCCACATGAAGTCAGGTTCTGCCAGCAGGAAGAAGGGAGATGGATGCTGGGTGCGGCAACTGGTGTTTTTAGCTGCTCTGAGTGACCTTGGCCAAACCTCTTAACTTACCTGCTTCTAGTTTTGTTATCTGTGAAGGAGCCACTATACATTGAGTACTTTGCATGCCAGGATAAGGGTTTCACGTGTATTTTTCATTTAATCTTCCCAACAACCCACCCATGTTAATTCTCTATCTTACAGATGATAAAAATTGAGCCTCTTACTCACAGTGCTGAATTCACAAGTATTGTGACTGAGAACTACAGGTCATGGGCCTAAAATCCCATAACTATATCAGTTAGCATGAACTATACAAACACATACGATTCAAATAAAGCACAGTAGGTAATCAACGCTTTGTTTAATGATGTCTAATATGATTGACCCCAGGAATTCCATGATGAATGGCCAATCAAGCTTGGAGAAGTGGAGCCTTACAGAGGTCCAAAGACACCAGATGGCAGGGTAAATGCTGAAACCATCCTGACACTGCTTGGACATGTTATTGGGTGCTATAGCCAGAAGGCCACAGACCTGGGAAGGTCTGAGTTTTCTTCCTGTAAATTTCTGTGGAAGCAGCAAAAACAGCAATAAACAAAGAGTTTGAGGATCAAGTCTTGCCTCTACTCCAGCCAGCTGGGTGATTCTTACCTTAATTTATTGCTTAAACTCTTTAAGGTTTAAAATAAAGTCAGGATGTGGTAGACCAATGGTTCTCAACAGGGAGGTATGTTTTAGGCCAACTTCATAAAGTTTTAAAGAAAGGACTGGGCCTGTTTTCAGTTAAGTTGGATTGGGATCTCCAGGGAAGGCCTGGGTTAAATTTACTGTCATGCCTCAGTACTACTTGACCTTAGAACTCATCCAACCCAACATTCATTGAATTGTGACAAGAAAAAATGTTCTAACACTCAACACTGTTGTCAGTCTCATGGTAGTTCGCAAACAGTGTAGAACTCCCACCTAGTGATAGTTACTATTGTACTTTTATTCATTGCAAGTGCTAACAAACAAGGTTAGGAGTGATACCATATGTGTAAAAGACTTCTATGATTAGCCTAGTAAAAGGCTAATATTTATTCTATAAAATATGAACATTATGTGGAGCTTTCATGAGTTATTTCTAAATACATTCTTTGTTTTCCAATTATGCATTTTTATTATGAGTACATGAGATGATTACATTTATTGTGAGATGTCTGTACTTACACATGACACATCTTACTTCTTTTTGTCCCCTTCCACGCCCCCCATTCCACCAAATCTAGGTCCTCTTCCTGAAAAAGAAAATAGGAGAAAAATTGAAATAAACAATTATTTCTTATGGGAAAATTCACTTGTACTCACCGGTGTCAGCCTGAGTACCAAGGTGCGACTGTATCTCAGCCTTGTCTGAAAGTCTCGCGAGGCAGGCCCAGCTCTGTTCTCCCACCACTATGTTCTCCTGAGAGGAAAAAGACTTCACTGGGCTGGAGGCTGTCCTGCCTCAGGTTGTCTGTCTGCCCGTGAAGTACAGAGCCGAGCACTCAGACCCTCCCACTCGGAGAACAGAGCCATTGAACTCTACCTCTCGGGACGCTGTTCCGATAGAGCAGCCCTGGGAAGGACGGTGCTCACTGCACAGTGCACAGCTGACTACAGCTGAGCACTGCCGGGCGTTGTTCTAGGGGAGTTGCACAACGCCAGGTGTTTGTGCAGAAGGCTCAGTGAAGAGTCAAGACCGGTGAGCCGTGATGTGGTAGTCAAAGGTTTCTCTGAAAGCTCTTCAGGTGATTCAACTTCTCAAAACTCAAATTTAGTTTGGCCTCGATGAGCATAAGTAATTAGTATTTCCGATCTTATCCCTAACGTAGCTAGACATGAGGAGTAGTTTTTGTTATGCAGAAAAATGTGACGAGGCAGTCAGATACTGTATGACTCTTGAAATACGTCACCTTGAATGAAAAGTGATTTCTTGGGAAAATAAGACTCTGCTCATAATCTTGTCTCTTAGGCAATCATCTTTTACAAAATCATTGATTACATTTTACATGGAAAAGAAGAGATCAAAGTGATCCCGTGAGTAGCGTTCTGAAGTAGCCCCGGGAGCGCCTAGTTTATTTCTGTGCATGGTTGTTCATTTCTCTGTACAACACTCATTTGCTTTCCTCTCGTCCTCTAGGACGCCTCCTACAGACCACTGGACGCTCGTTAGTGGGCTACCCACGTATGTTGCCGAAAATGGATTTGTAAGTCATTGGATAAATCTAAATTCTAAATAATATGTCATGGAGTTCTATTAACTATGAGATAAATGCAATTATTAAAGTAGGAAAAGGGAGACGACCACTAACTTTAGAACCAGACATATGAGAGAAGAGGCTTGGCAGTTGAGTAGGGGTTAACTGGAAACCTTGAAACTCGATATAAAAATGTGTAGTCAACATGAGAAAGGTTCACCCATCCCACCAGGTGTACGCCTCTAATCCCAGCACTTGGGAGGCTGAGGCAGGAGGATCAGTGCAAGTTGGAGACCAGTTTGGGCTACAAAAGTGAGCTCAAGGCCAACCTGAACTGTATAGTGAGAACCTGTCTCAAAAAAGACAAAAAAAAAAAAAAGAAAAAGAAAATCACTCATTCCTTAACTTATTATGCCGCCATACAAAGTTCAGACATGCTTTTAAAGTCAGTGACTGTGATTTAGTCTAGGTTTTATTTTATCTCTAATACTTTGATTAATTTTTGAAACATAAGAGAGATGGATACACAGACAAATAGGGTGAGCGTGTCTATAATTTTGGGTTTTAAAATCTTGACCCAATTCTAAATGTTCTCTTGAGACCAGCACATAGGATGAAACATATTTTGCTGACAGAAAGGTCAGAAATGAAGAATAAACTATTTTTTGCCTCTATAAATCACATTTGGAAGATGCTCTGCCCATTAAATGATGTAATACATTTAAGTTTGTTCATAAAAATAATGGAAGGCACGAATTATTTTTCAAATTCATATATTATAAATAATCATAAAATCTTTGAAACATTTTTATATTTTCTTTGTAAGATTAGCACAAAAATAGTTGATATGGTTCAAATGCTTTTAGAAATCATTTATCTCGAGGTCCCAGGGTCAAGTGGGCTTGGTGAGGGGGGTAGGAGGCCACTCAGATGGACTCACAGGATTATTAGATTTTCAGGGATTTTTTAAGCCCTCAAACTGCCAGCAACATGAACGCTGCATGTGGGAATATTGACACTAGGCACCAAACTCACACCAGGGCTCTCCCAGCCCTGCCTAGGACAGCCAGCTCTGCCGGTTCTTCTGGGGCTAAGATTGGATCCCAGGAGTCTGAGCAAATCACAGCCTTCTTGGACTTTTACCTCTTCATCCATAAGTGAAGAAGCTTAAGCTTAATCATGGATGAACGTTCTCTCAGCCTTACAATTCTATGATTTGAAGCATCTGTGTCACTGCTGGTGCAAAGACACTTTTATTAAGTCCCACTTGTGCAAGTGGCCTCGACTACAAATAAATTAGAAGGAGCCTATCCATGAGGATAGTTGCTCACTATCCTCCTGGCTGTGAGCAGCAGTGTCGGAACTGCAGCAGTTGAAGTCATCAGTGAACACCTATCTGGAGCCAAAGAGAGGCTGCCTGGCTTTTCCCTCCTCCACGCTGCCTTCTTACTTGGATCCTATGTTAGGAGAAAACAACAGGCCAGTCCTAGCATCACAGCCCCCTGCCCCAGAAGAATGGCCTTCCATTCAGGTTTCTCATGCCACAGTGCTGAACAGCGAGTAATTTGGAACATGAGGGGACTAGTTGATAGCTGAGTGGGAAGGGACGAAGATGTGCTGACTAAGGGCCAGTGAGACAGCTCAGCGCACTAAGGGCCTGCTTAGGCAAGCGCGGGGACAAGGACTTGACCCCCACCCAGCACTACCTGCAGCCCTGCCCCACCCCTCCCTGGGCACACTGAGGTGGCCCTGAGACCCGGCATGGCGGCATACATCTGCAACCCTAACCCTGGGGAGGCTAAAGAGAGTAGGCGCACTAGGAGGCCAAGCTGCACAGTGAGATCCTGTACCACATACATTTCTGAAAAGGTGGTGCTCACTGTTTCCAGGGACTAAGCGGAAGAGAAGCTGATTCAGTGAGCGGCTGGCAGGTACGGCCAAGCCAAAGTCCTGCGGGTACAACTTTACCCTCAGCAGTTAGCCGCGACCTGCGGCAGATACCCTCACTCCTGGCCCGTTCTCTCTCACCCTCCTTGGGGTTCCAATGGCCGCACCACGCAATGATGCTGAACTCTTTTCTCTTGCTTGCAGATATGCAACATGCTGAACGCGCCTGCCGACGAGTACTTCACGTTCCAGGTAACGGTACCCCGGCCAAGCCTGCTCTTTCAGGCTGGAGTGGGAAGCAGATGCTCTCTCCTGTCCTCAGTCCCCAGAGACTGCCACATGGTCAGAAATGTCCCACAGGCAGACCCAGGGCCCATGACCCGCTCACCCTGGCTGGACCAGCAAACGGTGGGCGGGGGCGTGGCGGCTGCTCGAGGGTGTCTTATGCTAAAGGAACAGCTCTGTGTGCTTGATGCCAGCAGTGGCTGAAGACCGATGCACGGGCTGAGCCTGAGAGGGATCTAGACAGCTGCGCACGTGCACACGGAAAGACGTACGCGTCGTCACGCTGGTGACGTGTAAATAAGCTCTGTAGACTGCGTCCTGCTTCCTAGCTCTGATTTTGTACCACAGCTACACAAGACGCTTCCACTGGCAGGACCTGGGTACATGGACTCTCCCATGCACTTTTTGCAACACCCTAAGAATCTATAACTATCTCAAATTAAAAAGTAAAAAAATAAAAAAGAAATAAATGAAGTTATTTCCCTATTGTTTGCAGAAAGGACCTGTAGATGAAACTGGCTGGGTCATTAAAAATGTCTTGTCCCTGCCTATCGTCAATAAGAAAGAAGATATTGTGGGAGTGGCTACATTTTACAACAGGAAGGATGGAAAGCCCTTCGATGAGCACGACGAACACATTACTGAGGTGAGCGTAATAACAAGATGATGGAGGTGCACGAAACTCATGACCTAATGCAGGACGCACAATCATTTGTTATTCCGAAATGGAATTTTGAAGAGCAATTAACAGATGAGTCACACATGGTTGGAACCGAAATGCTGCTGGGTCATTTCTACTTCCTGACTTCTTTAAACGGAAACACTTTTTAGTAGTCTGAAATGTAGCGCACCCTAAATGCTGTCTGATCCTCCAAAAACAGGAAAGAGTATTTCTGTCCTCCTTCCTCTTTCCTACTGGTCCCTCTTCTGCTGGTTCGCGTCTCATTTTCCTCCCTGTCTAACTTGCAGGCGCTGTTTTATTCTACCAACTTTTCTAGTTTTCCCCTGCAATACAGAATTCATGGGGCAGGGCAAGAGCTTAGCAGAGTTTATTGTCTAGGGTAATAAGCTCAGCGGTTTTTCTTGTATCAAAATAAAGAATTGGGGTCTTTATTAAAATAAGGCTTTT
>PVKN010044057.1:0-10147 GCA_004027915.1 Capromys pilorides
TTTCGCTCATCCCAGTTGTTCCTTTTCTTTGAACAGTTTGTTTCCTTTCATAGTATCAATTGTACCTTTTAGACTTTATTTACTCTTTCATGTTCTTACCCTGAGAGAGAGAATATGATGTTTACACATGTGAATCTGATTTACTTCACTTATGAGTAGGGTCTCTAGTTGCATCTATTTACCTAGAAAAGCCAATCCTTCTCCACTGTTGGTGGGAGTATAAACTGGTACAACCACTATGGAGATCAGTGTGGAGATTGCTCAAAAAACAAAATAAAACAACTAGGATTAGAGATCCCATTAAACACAGCTGTTCCTCTCCTGTGTATTTTTTCAAAAGAACTGAAAAAATCATACCACTGCACCTATAGCAGCACAATTTGTCATAGCTAAATTTAGAAAGAACCCAAATTTCCATCAAATGAGGAATGGATAAAAAGGATGTGATATTTTTCATACAGTGGGTATTACTCAACTATAAGGCTGTATTGTTTTTCCTTTTTTTTTCTCACCACTGAAACACCAACACCCAGCTTAGAGACTGCCATAACTGGGATGGAGCATGACCTCAGAGGAGTAGGACAAAGAGCAAAGTTCAAGGGAGGAAGGAGAGAGAATCTGTCTGCTCTTGCTTCTCAGTCCCTGGTAATCATGGAGCTCCTTCCTTTCATTCCTGCTAATAGTCCTGGAAGGAGTATCACTTAAACATACAATTCATCTGGGTCTATCCTTCTTTTTAGATTTGCTAGTCTTGCCAGTCAAGGAATTCTGATTCCACCCTAAGCAAAGGACAATTTGGGTCATGACTCAAAATTGGCGAATTTCTCTTTTTTAAAAAATGTCAGTGTGAAAAGAATATAAAGAAAGCTTTTACTCTGAGTATGGATATATTTGTGATTCAGATAGTGAATGAGTATTTAGCAGGTAAGATAGAAGTAAGAAGATGAGAATTTTCCCACCCAAAGGAGACAAAAGTCAGACAAAATGGTGCATATCTATAATCCCAGCACTCAAGAGATTGAAGAGACTGAGGTAGGAGGATTGCCACAAGTTTGAGGCTGGCCTTCGCTACATAGTGATCCCTGTCTCCTCTCTCTCTCTCTCTCTCTCTCTCTCTCTCTCTCTCTCTCTCTCTCTGTCACACACACACACAATCAATCAATCAATCAATCAATCAATCAATCAAGGAAAGGACAGAACGATCAGAGTCTCAAAGATTAGAATGGAGAGATTCCAATGGAATTTGGAACATTCCACAAGTCAGCAAGTGTTCCTGGTGATGTAGGGAGGGCTTTAGCTGAGATGTTGATAAAATCTGATGGGCTGGTGATCAGGGAAGTTATAAGAGTAACACTGATGCTGAAGCATCCTGCACAATGACCTCTAAGCTACCTTCTCTGGAGATGTTACATTTGGTGTAAAATACATGCTGCATTTTCAGCTTGAAAATAGATAGTAAAACACAGTATGGTAAGGGAATCTGAGCAGCCAGGGGAGAATTTATGGTGGTGGATGCTGATCTTAGAGCTCAGGACACAGAAGAAAGCCAAGCCCAGAGCAGTGGCTGTATAGATTTTATAACAACAGTGTCATCAGGGCTTTGATTATAGCTGTGACAAGACAAATTATTAATGTGTGAGTATCCACAGCTTTCCTTCCTCCCTGCGTCTGCCAAAACTAAACTCAGCCTCACCTGCTTGAATTCTTTTTACCTCCACCAGATTTTCTGCTGATGGGTTTTTCCCCCACTATTTTTTCCCTCCATAATGTTCAAGATTGGGAGACAAATTTGAGTGAAGAGGTCGACTTGATCTAATAAAAATTGGACACAGTGGCTTAACAAGAATCAAGGACTTGGGGATTTGAGACAGGAGGTGTCCTCAGGAAGCTCTAGGAAAAGACGGCTGTGTCCTCTTGGCTGTTGGGGATCAGATGGTTCTCCATGACGTTCTCTGAGAGAAATGAGCAAAGTATGGAATTCTTTCTGAATGGCCTCCTTTCTAAGGAGATTCCTCTTTAGAAATAAACTACAGTCCATTGTAGAGTACTGAGGTCTACCTAGTCCTTTAATCAATGAGGATTATTTCTGAGACCTATCATTCCTGTTTTGCTACAGTCCAGAATGGAAGTGGCAGAATAATGAAGATGGTGGTGATAAAAGTGACAGTGTTCTTTTCCCTCTGCTAATAACCTTCTGCCTGTCCCAGGGGGAAAACACAAGTCAGAAGAGGACATCAGTGTACCTAGTCCTTCCCCCTTTCACTGGGGCATGACTGGACCCTCCCCAAACAGTCCAGATCTCCTCTCCCTGCTGGAGTGTATCATTGCTCTTCTCTCTCCTGTGTCCTCCATTCTCCTTTCTCTCTCCTGTTACTTGCATCAGCATATAGACTCGCAGCCTTCACCCATTCGTCCCAAACACCCTCTAGGCTACTGGCTAATTTCTACCTCCTTGAGATCAAACTCCTTTAAAGATTTGATTAGCTTTGATCTCTCCATTTCCATCATGAGAATGCTTCTATTGGTCCAGATCTCTCATGATTCGGTCTCTGAGCGATGTTTGACACTCGCTGTCCATCCCTCCATCCTTCTGAATGGTTAACACATTCGGCGTGTGGAATTTCTTTCCCTTTCCGTTATTGCAGTAGTTCTTTCTTAAGTAATGTACTGCTTCTCCTCAACTCCCTGACCTTGATCAATATTCACTTTCCAGGTGATCCTAACCAGTGTTCCAGCCTGGTAACCACCTTCATGTTGATGGCTCCTGCATCGACATCATCTGTCCTGAATTCTAGGCTTGTAGGTATAATTCCCTACCTAATTGTGCCATTTTGACAGCTAATTTAACATTACAACCAAACTGCTCATGTCAGAGTTCACCCTGTAGCTTTCTCTCTCTTCAGTGCATTCTCAGTTTCCAGTTGGTCAGGCCACAGTCACCAAGGGCATCAATATGTCAGGGAATTCTTTTGTCTCTACTTTCAATACATACTGAGAAACTGATCACTTCTCACAATTCCCATTGCTGCCACTACTTTATGTTCCTTTGGCCTTTATAACTGGTGCCCTTACTTTCCTCCCTGCCCCTGTTCTTTTCTCTTTTTAGAAGTCAAACTTCTACGAAGGGCAAACATTTGGTCCAACATGGTGCTTGGAATACCAGCCTTACACACATAATCTACCTTGAGTGGATGAGAAAATAGGCCTTTCTTGGAGAAATGGCCACGGTGCAGTTCCTGTGAGCACAGCTTTTGTCCAGCACCCCTTGATCCTAAGTAGCCCTGACTTCACTGTGCTGCTTGAGCCCAGTAGGAGGGAGACATGTCCAACAGGTAAGTGCTGTCTTCTTCAAGCCATCTGGAATTCTTCACAGGCCCAGCCCCTGGCTGGCTCTTTACACCCTTCTCCAAACTTTGTGTCTCTTGCTCACTCTATTCCAGCTGTGTACATGGCTTTGCTATTCACCAAACATGCAGATCCTGCTCCCAACACAGGCCATGTTGCTGCTGCTGCTGCTTGGAACATGTTTTCCAAAATGCAGATTTTGTGCACTCTTGCTTCTCTTTTCCTGCTCAAAGGCCACCTGGTGTGAAAAGTCTTTCTCTACTTCCTGTGTATAGTGATGTGCTTCTCAGGTGCTCAGCATCCTATTTTTTATTTATTCCTAGTACTTTCCTAGTACAGTGGTACTGGTTCACAGGTGCACCATCCTGGTGGCTACTGAATTGAATTGTGGAAAGATTAAGTTTGGGGGAGGGAGGGAAGGAAGGAGGGAGGGAGGGAGGGAGAGAAAGAAGAGAGAGAGAGAAATTTGGAGATATATATATATATATATATATATATATATATATATAAAATCTGTGGTAGCTAGGCCTGAAGAAAAAGACAGATAGTTTGTACAAAGCCACCACCTTTGCAAGACAGGTATGTGTGTGTATACATGGATGTACACGATCATGGTTTGGGGACACATTCTGAGAAATGCACTGCTAGACAATTTTGCTTTCGTCAAGACACCCTTACACAAATTTAGATGGTATTACCTACTATACGTCTGGGCTGTGTAGTTATGCAGCACATATGAAATATGTATCTATATACCATGTATGAGGTAATGTGGTATGACACACCACGGATAGTATGTGAGCCTGCTACAGGTGTAATATGGCATAGTGTTTTACTGTAAGCTTTTTCTTAATAAGTAGAAGATCATTCTAGAATAATGATATAGAGTATAGCAATGTATATACCAACAGCTAAGTTGTTTTATCATTATCAAATAGTATTTAATGATATACTTTATATAATTTGTATGCACTACACTTCTGTATGACTGATAGTACAGGTTTCTTTATTGCAGCTCCCTTAAAAACATGTAACATATTATGCTAGGTATGGCACAACATCACCAGGACACTGTCACTGAAAGTTTTCAGCTCTGTTATAATTTTACGGGACCACTCAGATATATGGCCCATTGTTGACCAAAATGTCATTTTGGGGTACATGATTTTGTGTGTATCTTTTCATTTCTTTTCTCTTCCTTTCTTTCTTTTCTTTTTCTATAGAATCTACAGGGTTTTACCACACAGATTGGACTTGTATCCATCCTCCTATTTCCAGCCTCCCAAGCGCTGGAATTACAGGCATGCATCACCATGCCCAGTCTCAATCACAGCTGTTTCAACACTCCTTGGGGGCGGAGCCAGTACAGCACACTGGGGATTGAACCCCAGTCCTTGCATCTTGCCTAAGAGGCACTCTAGTCCACCAAGCTATATGGCCGGCCTTGTGTGAGTACCTTTATGTTTTCAGTCTGCTCTGTTCTTTGGAGAACACAATCTAGTGAGGAAGATTTCTAGTACTTAATGGCCTTTACTGCTGATGTACAATGAAGATCATCCAAATACTACTCAGGAGAAGTAAATGGAGTGAAATCCACATTATGAAATATGCCAGAGTTGTGGAAGGCAAAGAAGAGTTCCTTAAAAAAAATGGCTCCTGCTTTTCCAATTTGGGCCTGGCAGAATGGCTCCCGCAAAGAAGGGTGGCGAGAAGAAGAAGGGCCACTCTGTCATCAATGAGGTGGTGACCCGGGAATACACAATCAACATTCACAAGCGCATCCACGGAGTGGGCTTCAAGAAGCACACCCCTCAGGCACTTAAGGAGATCTGGAAGTTTGCCATGAAGGAGATGGGGACACCAGATGTGCACATCGACACCAGGCTCAACAGGGCTGTCTGGGCCAAAGGAATATGGAATGCTCCATATTGTATCCGGGTACAGTTGTCCAGGAAAAGGAATGAGGATGAAGACTCCCCAAACAAGCTGTATACCTTGGTAACCTACGTCCCTGTTACCACATTCAAAAATCTCCGAACACTGAATGTGGACGAAAATTAACCTGGAAATAAAGTTACAGAACTGCAAAAAAAAAAGCTCCTGACTCAAAATCAAGAGTAGTGGGCAATGGAAGGGCAGAATGGAGCATTGTAGGTGGAGAATAGAGGTTGTACAAAGATATTTGTCCCTTTAGCTTTTTGTCTTTAAATCTTTTTAGTCCATGGAGACAGACACTATTATTATCCTTATTTTACAGATGAGAAAACCAAAACATCTTCCAATAAAATGCCTTGTCCAGAATCAAAGACTGGGGTGGGAGCGTGACCACCATTGACCACTAGATGACCACCACTGTCTGGTCAGCTCAGGGAGAATGAGGGGAATGCTCCCCCAGCGCTGTTTCTGAGTGAGCCATTCTACTGGGTTCACTGGGAAGGCTGCACTCTTTTCAGCTCACCTACTTACTCCTCTTGGGTAGTAGGCAGTGTGCTTCCAGTTGGGAGTTTAGACAAGAGCTTAGGCTACAGAGGGGACAGAGGCAGATGGATCTCTGTGGAATCACCAGCTTTGCAGAAGGAACGCTGTCAGTATACTAGAAGTGACTTGTAAGCTGCACTTTAAAGATGTTTTTCAGCTGGGACTTAACGGAAGTAGAAACAGAAATATCTTTCATGAAGAATTCTTTCTAGCTGGGTGTGGTGGCACATGCTTGTACTCCCAGCACTTGAGAGGCTGTGGCAGGAGGATTGGTGTGAGTTTGAGACCAGCCTGGGCCACACAAGTGAGCTCAAGACCAGCCTGAACTGCATAGTGAGATCTTGTCTCAAAAAGCCAAAAAAAAAAGAATCCTTTCTGACAGGTCCTCAAAGTAGGAGGTATGGAGGTATGAGACCCTATCCAGGGAAACCCATGGAGGAGATGTCATGGCGGGTCAGCAGGCAAGGTGGGGAGCATGAGCCAGAGCCCCCATTGTGGCACTGTGGTTCACTGCTTACCTTACGGGAGGAAACTAGCAAGGTGTGGTGTGCAGGACTGGTGCTAGGGGTTGGAGTGATTCAGTGGGTGGGGTGCAGGAACATTGTCCCTCTGCCCACCACCTGGTCTCTTGGGAATGGAGGTGGCTGGGGATCAGGGCCCTGGTTGGACACAGAAAAGACACTTGCAGGCAGGCCCTCAGCTGCTTTCTCTAGGAATTCAGTAATTCTGCAGGGGCAGCCCCTCAGCATCAGCCACACTTTGTGACATTAAAGCATCAGGGTGCAAACATATCTGTGCCAATATGAGGACAGCACTCACAAAGGTTCCAGACCCCGCAAAGAAGATCCATCAGTGTGCAGAGCCACAGAGGCAGGAAGGATCCAGGAGCTTCAGAGAAAGACAGAGGCGGAGGTAGCCACAGAGACAGGTCAGGTGGCAGCTGGAGTTAAACTCTCATCAAGATGGTTATCTCTAAGCAGTGAGGGACACCGGAAGCTGGGCAACTAAATGCAAGAGGTGTGAGGTGTGTGTCTCTCTGAGACATCTCCTGCAATGTGACCTTCTGCACACCGCTCAGCTTTCCTAGCATTACTGTAAGGGAACCTCCTTTGAACTGTTTATTTGCTCCTAACCTGACACCCAGGCAAGTGCTGTAGATGTTTCCCTGTTTAAAATATTCCATGGATTAATTCACACCTGAGAAATCCTATGAAATCTTACTGAATATTTCGTCAAACCACAAAGATATTTTTTCAGAAACAAAGATGACTCATGTTGTTTCTTAATTAAACCTTGAAAGGTTTAATTGAAAAGCATAATTTGGAGAAAGCCCATTTAGGATGAATGGGGACCTAGGTCAAGGCATAAGGACACACACAACTTCCCCATCCACCTCTGAGGAGAAAAAGATGCACGTGGCGTACACACTGTGCCTAGTGGGACAAAGTGGTCCGTGTTGTGTTTCTGCCTGTGTGACATCTTGGAGACCACAATCAGTTGTGATGGTAAGGAGCAGACTTGAAGAAAACAACCATTCTGCTGCTTCTGGGCAGGAGAGCTCGCAGTAGAGGGCCAGACAGCTTTAATAGGCATTTATAGAACCTGAGGCTGTGCTGCTATTTAGGAGTGCTGTGTGCATGCTCCCAGCCCTCCATGGAGCATGCCACGTGATTCTCACTCTTCACCTGTGAGAAGTGAAGGCAAGAGAGGTCACAGCTGACCTGGTTCTCTGCTGTCTCCGTCACATTTTGGTTCTCTCTGGATGCCAGAGAACAGTCAGGGATCCTGGAACTAAACACGTGCTTCCCAATTCCAGGTATTTCTGAGCTGTGAGACTTGAAGCCACTGTGCTTGATGCATACAATGGCAAACATCACCTTGGAAAGTAGTTTTGGGGTTTGAGCAAACGAATACAGTGAGGCTGGTAGGATAAGGGCGTCATCGGTGCATAGGCAGTTACCACATCCTCCATCACCAACGTCGAGAAGACTGGTGGGTTCTGGCAGGGTGTTAGATTGGGGTCTTTAACAGCATTTAAGGCAACACAGAGGCCAATTACAACTCAATGGAATTAAAGTATTAGGCCTGTCTTGCATGTGTCTAAGTTTGTACAATTTCTCCAGCAATTTTTTTTTTTTTTTTTTAGTACAGACACTGCTTTCTTTAGAAGAATGTTGTCAGTGCTCTACTTAAAGCCATTGAAATGCGTTTAAAATTTGATTTACAAACTCATTTTGGCGAGGCAGCAGGTGCTGTGGGATTTGGCCCACACAGCTCTTCTGTCGCGGCTGTTTCTTGTTTCTTTGTGAGGGACACCTGGCACAGTCGCCACTCTGCCTCTTGGACAAGTCTTCGCTCTCTGCCAGGTGCTGTGCTGGCCAATGATATGCAGATTTTCTCAGTCCTCCCGACAGACCTCTGAGGTTGGTGATGGTGTTATCTACGCTTTACAGAGGTGGAGACAGAGGCCCGGAAGGGTAAATGATCAGCAGAAGCAAACAACTAATAAATGTAAAGCTGTAATTCAAACCCAACTGCTTTTGCTTCATTGTGCAAACACTTAAGTGTGACACCACAGAGTGGCCACAGGTCAAGTCTTGCCTGGCGTCTTGTGGCCGCTACAAGGACAGGTTTGTGGAGTGAAGAAGAGACTAATGATGGAGTGGCCATGTGGATTAGGTGCTCAGAGCAGGAGAAGCCAGTACCATGGGCATACCAAGTCTGGCTCTCAAAGGAGGCAGTTTGCAAGCCTTGAATGTGAAGTGTGACAAGTGCCTCTTCATTTGTCCTCCCTGAATCCGAAGCACAACTTCACAACAAACTGCCCTTTGCCAATGAGCTTGGACCAGCCTCAAAGAATTTCATTGCCTGTCTTTTTCATTCTAGGGACAGCCAATTTATAATGACTGCATTGGGTTTAATCTTTATTACACATCTTATTGACTCCTACACTTCCTTCCCCTTTCTTCTTACTTTAGGGCCAACCTAAGTGGCAAGCCACCCACTGTGTGCATAGACACATCAGAAAGACGTAACACACTCATGCACAGCTTCAGGGCTGCAGAGCGCCAGTGGCCAGAGGCCAGGTTCCACAGCTTGCTCAGCTCTTCCCCCTGCCTGTCAATGATGAACTTTTAAGAAACAGACTGTTCTTCTCCAGAAACCAGCAGACCTTGCCACACCTTCAGCTCCAGGATTTATGGGTATGCATATATACATATGTGCCTATTTAAATAAACATGCATGCACACATTTGTCTCTGTATGTCTACACATGTAAGAGCCTGACATCTTGGGCCTGAGAACCACTTAGACAAGTAGTATAAAGGAAGTCAAAATGATTTATTGAAAAGATCCCCCCTTGTCCTCACAGATTGCAGATCTAAATGACTTGTTTTGAAAATAAAATAAACCCCTCAAAGATAGGCCTCAAGTAAGTTCTCCTTGATATGGTTAATAATAGCAAGTATGAAAATATCCTAAAATCCCACTGGATTGATACATACAATCACATCTAATTATGTACAACAGCTAAAAGGCACTGTGAATGCTGGAACAGCAAATACTGGACCACTGATCCTAGCGTAGTACAGGGTTATGGTTCTGTAAGGCTCTGGTCATGTTTTTGACACACAAGACACAATTTTGTTTTATCCATGTCTCCATGTTCCTGTTTAAGGATACCTCTTAAAATAATGTATATTATAAATTCATTAACATCGATCTCATGGCCAATAGTGCTGTTTCTCATGCCTGATGAAGCTACCATTTTTGCTTTAAGGCACATGTTAACCTTCTGCTTACAAACACTAGACAGCACTTCAGAATCCAGACTAAGGGCCATAGGAGATAGTGGAATCACAAACACATACAGAAACACAAGAAAAGATGGCAGTGGATGGGCTGTGCAAAGGAGGCATATAGTTGTGGCATGACAGGTGATCCTGTAGCTGCTGCATGTTCATATTGAAGGAAGTCAGAAAGTTCCAGCCATAAACATTCTCCCATGGCACAAGGCTCACTCTGAGCTAAATAGACCCAACAGACAGCTCTGCGCCCCCTATTTAAAAGCTGGGCACATTTGTCTCCTCATGGAGCAATTCACGCTCTCTTCTCTCAGAAGGGCCCCAAGATGGCACCTAAGATTTTGGCTGCCAGAGCTGAACTGAATGAAACGAAATTTTCTTGGACCTCATTCAAACTTATAATATTGCTAAAGATATATATATATATATATACATATATATATATATATATTATAAAAAGCATATATAATATATATTATAAAGCATATATATATTATAAAGCATATATATATATATATG
>PVKN010044058.1:0-10143 GCA_004027915.1 Capromys pilorides
GTCAGAGATAAACTGACAAACCTAAATGTCAGAGCAAAAGCTATACAACCTTTAGAAGAAAACAAAAGGAAATCATGATGATTTTGGATTAGGCATTTTTTTAAAAAGATATCCTATCAAAAGCATAAGCAACAACAAAATAAAGCTTATCAAAACTGAAAACCTTCATGGTTTTAGCAGCTAGTATGATTCGGATCTCAAATGCCCCCTCCCCCATGTGGAGGCCTGTGGAAGGGGAGCAGATTGCTGCATTGATCATCACCACCCTGTGAGTTCACAGCTGGGCATGCTGGTAGGAGGCGGGGTCCTGTGAGAGGAAGTCAGTCCCCGGGTCATGACCTGGAAGGGCTTGTTCTTGTCCGACCTCCACTCTTGCTCTCTGCTTCCTGGCTGAGGTAGAGCCCACAGCTTTACTCCACCGTACCCTTTCTGCAGGCCATTTCTGCTTGGGAGACAGTCACTCCCGAGCTGGAGGCATGGTCCGAATAAACCTCTGGTTCTTTAAGTTGTTTTTTTCCAAGACCACTTATCATAGGAGCCCTTCTATACAAATTTTCAGAATAGTAAGAACTGTAGAGACAGAAAGTAGATACACGGCTGCCAGACCTGGGGGAATAGGTAGGGAGGTGGAGGGAAGGGCAAGTTCCTTTCTGAAGCTTGAAGGTGTTTTATTTTCTCTTATCATGAAAATAGCCTAAGTTAAGTAGTGGTGTTTACTGTAAAATGTTACCAATATACTAAAAGCATTACACCTAAAAGAATGAATTTTATGGCTGTGAATTACTGCTCAGTAGAGATACTATAAAAACAGGAGAGGGGACTGATGGAATGAAGATGTAGAAGACATATGAAAAGTTAAATCAACAGGCCGTGGAGACCTAGCTTTGGGTGTTCCAAAAAATGACAGAAGAGGGAAAGAGCAATTATGAGGTTCAAAGGCCAGGGAGCAGGTTGACTTAGACTGGGAAAATTTTCCAAAAGGCTGCAATTTTCTAGAAGTTGGAGGTGATGTCACTGGCAGGAAGCAAGGGATTTGGAGTTGAGTGAAGAATTTTAGGCAAAAGATACTAAACCGTATAAGTCTGTGCATCCTCTGAGGAAATACAGTGGTTAAAGAATAAATGAAAGAAGGAAACTGGCTTTGGCTAGGACTTTCTTTGCATGGCCTCTGGCCCACAGGGTACTGCGTTCTCCTTTGCCTTTCAGCACTTTGAGGGTCTCAGAGGCCTGAGGAGACAGTTCTGCCCGTAAACTGCTCCAACAGGCTCAGCAGCCAGGTTCTCCAGACTGCAAAAGAGTTTTCAACAACATGGGCCGAAAAGCAACAAGGTCAAGCATTGCAAATATTTGTGATCAGGTGTCTTCTTTCCTCTAAAACTTGCCACAAGATAGCTCTGCAAAATATAAATAATGGATCCAGGTGACAGAACAATACAGAAATAATATCGCCCAGGAGCCCTCTATGATCCTCGCTGTAGAAGAATCATGTCTCCCTCAAGACAGTGTCAAAGAGACCCTGCCCCACTTGGTTCAGGGAGGAAGTGACAGGGTAAATCCACCCGGTGGGCTCACTGCTGGGTACACAGAAAGTTTGGCTTCTGCAGTGTCCATAGCCCCGGCCTCTGCTGTTCTCTTGGCACCATAAAGCTCATAGGACAAATGATGTGATGTAAAGGAACACTCGGAAATATTTGTAAGCAAAATATCTCCATGAAACAAGGCCTTTAATCTAGTATACTAGGCTAAGTAGTGACCACTGAAATATACAAGTTCTAATGCTGGGAATTTAAATATTCTTGTGGAAAAAAAATGTATTGGTGATATAATTAAAGTATACATTTTGATATGAAGAGATAGGCTTGGATCAAACAGGGAAGCCGTAAGGGCTGTGACAAGCGTCCCTCTGTGCAAAGCAAAGGCAACGCTGCGCATGGAGGAGAGCAGGCCTGGAAGACAGGAAGCAGCCCTGAGTCAAGCGTTGCGGAAAAGAAACCGGAAGTGGGGAAAGGAAGGGCCGGTTCTCCCCTTGGAAACACCCCGTGGAGTATGGCCCTGACAACACCTGTTTGCAGGAATCTGGTGAGAAACTGCGCTGCTGCGGGTTTAAGCCACTCACAGCGTTAGGAAATTTAATGTGACAAATCCAGAAACTACTGCGCAACAATCCTTGATGCGTTCCCACCACTGTGAAGCACGCACCTGAAGGAAGTGAACATTTGAGAAGGCTCCAGAAACAGAAGTCCATGGAGCGTCATCTCGGTTCCCCGTCCTCCTCCAGGGAGTCCTTCAGTCTCCTTTCCATCCCCAATGCTACTCTCACCAAAAAAGAAGCCGTTATTTAGTCTTTGTCATTCTTAATGGACCCTGAAATGCAGTTGCAAGAAATATAGCCAATCTGGACCAACACATAGATAGAACCTGGACCTACCGCGTACTCTGCGGCTGTAACCTTGACACTTTACCTCTGGTTTACTCTGTTGGAAAATAACAGCAATAATTCTTCCTGCTGCCCCTCTCCCTCTGCTTGCCCCCCTCTTACCGTCTCCCACTCCCTTCCCCTCCCTCTTATGGCTTGGATCTAAAGTGTTCACCTAAAGGTTCATGTGTTCAGAGGTGGGGCATCCGGAAGACAGCTGGTCATGAAAATTTAGCTCCATCCATGGGTTGGTCCATTGATGGGCTTCTAGTGATGGTGGTAGGGGGTAAACCAAGAGCCAGGATGTGTCTATATGGTTTCCTGGATCCCCTCTCTATTATTCTCTCCTCCCTCCCCTCTCTCTCCTCTCATCTCTTTTCCTGTTCTCAGTCTCTTCATCCCTGTCTCTGTCTCTCTGTTTGTCTCTTTCTCTGTCTCTGTCTCTCTCTCTGTCTCTCTCTCTCTGTCTGTCTCTCTCTCTCTTCCCCCTCCCCCCTCCTGCTCCTTCCTGGCTGCCATGAGATCTGAAGTGTTCCTCTAACACACCTTATTATTTTTGTCTGGAGCAGGCCAAATGTAAATGGAAGCTCTGAAACTGAGCCAAAATGAATTTTTCTTCTTTAAGTTGATTTTTGTCAGGTATTTCCTAACAGGAAAGGAAAACTCACTGATACTGCCCTACATACCAGAATGATAGCTTGTGAAAATCAATTAGACAGGGGCTGGGTAGGTAGCTCCATGGCACAAGTGTCTGTTTGGCAAATACAAGGTCGAGAGTTTAAACCCTGGTCCCAAAAAAAAACAAAGAAAGAAAAAGAAAATCAATTGGACAAATTAATCTCTGTGTGTCCTCATCTGGGTTGTGTAAGGGACACAACTGAAGAAACGCTGCCACAGCAATGCTTTCTTTCAGTGTGTGTGTGGCGGGGGGAATCCCAAAGCAGCAAGATTAAAGGCAAAAGTGGAGAGAAACTAACCCACACCAGTGGCTATCCTACTGGCCATAGGGCCAATCAGAATGTTCAGGACTGCTGCACAGGCCAGACAGACCCTGCGCGGTGTAGAGCAGTCCACTGCTGAGGCCAGCAGGGACTAGAGGAAAGATGAGAGTCTAATGACCCCAACTCCCTCCCACCTCTCATCCTCATTGTTCAAACTTCACCCCGTGAAGAATCGACTTTCCTCACTTCTGCGTGTATTTCTTGGCTCTGCAGGCCGCCACCTGGGAAGTGAGATCTAGCTCATGGTCTGGTGATGGAAGAGTGGATAGAGGGTGTGGTAGAGGCCATGCCATAGCCCAACCTCTGCAGGGTGAGGGTGTCTGAGAAAACTGGTAGTGGTAGGCGATACCCAACAGGTGGCAGCCACCCAGGCTGTCTCTTGAGCAGGGTAAAGGCTGGGGACAGGTGGGACAAATAGATGGAGTCACACATACACAGGGGCCAGTGTTTGAGAGGAAATAAATTGGGACTGCCAGCAGCTTTCCTTTGTACATCCTTCCTTACATTTTAACCTTTATCATCTTATGTTGGTTGGCTTTTGGGTTTTGTTTTCTTCAGATGGGGTTTCAATGTGTTGCCCAGGCTGGATCCAAACTTCAGTGTTCAGCCTCCTGAGCTCATGGGGCTACAGGCTCAGGTCGCCATCCCCTGCTACCTTGAGTAGTTTTAAGAGAACGGCCTGCATTCTTTCACATGCACTAACAATCATTTCTTCAGATACAGTTCAATTTCAAGTACAAGCAGCCAATGCCATAAAATACTGGTTCACAGGCAATACAGCAACTAGTTACGGAGGACCCCACCAGGGAGGGTTGGACGCGTGTTGTCCTAGGTCCAGTCCAGTATTCTCTGGAATGGAGCTTTGGGAGCAGCAAGTGCTGACAAAGGGCAGCCAGCAAAGCAGAGTTAGGCAACAGAAGAGGTCAAAATGCAGCACGGTTGGTCTGGAGCTGGCATCACCCATGAGGTCAGGGAAGCGTAGCACAGAAGCCACGACACGTGCATTGCCGGAGAGACAGATGTGTTTCCAGAGAGTGCAGCAATGGGGGCCATCAGCCTCTTCCCACACCTTAGATTTCTGTTGTGTACTGGTTCTTTTGCATGTCTACATACATGCACATATACACACACACACCAGACACACAGACACACACACACAATGTCTACCCTATTCATAGTATCATAAGCAAGAAAGCCTTTAAGTCTTTCCTTATATCCCATTTTCTCAAGAGCCTTCAGCATTTCATCATTTTGGAGGACAATGGCCACCTCTAGCACCCCATTCCCAGGAGGAAGTAAAAGGGTCCATCTGGTTGGTGGAGGCTGACAGCCCAGAACCTCAGGCTCCCTCTGTGTGACTTCCTGGACCACCAAGGACACCTGAGGCCCCATGCCTGGATGAGCAAACCCTTGGCCTGCCTCCCTCTCCTTGTTTCTTGCTGCAAGTGGGGCCCAGGGGTTTCTTCTAAAGGCAGGTTCCAGCCTGCCGTTCTGCCTTGTCCAGCCTCTGTCTCTGGGGCTGTGCAGGCAAGCCAGGAGGCCTGGGTATGGTGAACCCAGAAGCCAGCAATTAAGGGAGGGACTGGAAGCCCCCAGCAACATCAGCTCCAAGCTGCCTTCCCTAACAATGCATCCATACACCTAAGGGATCACCAAGCATCTGATAAGACTTTATTTTAATCTTCATTTGACTAGTGAACTACACGTCTTTTAATATTCTATTCATTTAGGACACGGTTATGGAGGATGCATTTGTTGTTGTTGGTCGTGGTGGTGGTGGTGGTGGTGGCAGTGATCAGGCCTTATGCTAAGTGCCAGGACAGTGTGGAAAGCAGGATAGGTCAGATCTCTGCTCTTGTGCAAGTTCTGTCTTATTAGAGGTACAGAAATACTAAGTGAATCATCAAATAAGCAAAGCATATTGTATCTCAGAAAATGTTTGAAGGGCCTGAACCAAAGAGTGACTACAAGAGTGAGGCAGAGGGGGGCAAGCGACAGTTACTTTAGACTGATTGGTGCCCTGTGAGGGAGAAGCTCGGACTTGAACATGCAGGAAAGGCAGGACACATAAAGATGGATGGGAAGAGCTCTTTCCACAATGCAAAGAGCCTGGGGTGGAGCACTGAGGCTGACAGCTTTGGGGACCCAAAGGTCACTGGACCTGGAGGATCTCATCTTTCTCCAAGAAGAAAAGCCTGAATATAAGAGTAGAGCAAAGGCAGAGGCCAGGCTGTAGACGAACTGCTATCGCCAAGCACAGTATTTCCCTAAGTGCACAATGCACAGCACTGGTGCGAAAGAAATAAATGTGCAGTACACGTGCAGGTGTCTTCATTGGAGTCGCTATATATTTATTTTAGTGTATATGAAGAAGAATATAATTACTGTATCAAAACCATGATTTCCCAGGTATTATTATTCAAGTGAAAATAAATGAAAAAGAGAGTCATTTAGAGAGAGCATTATGCCAGTCATAGTACAGGTGTTCTACAGATAAAGATCTTAGAAGTGGCATTTGCAGAACTGAAGTTTAGGAAACCACTGCTTACCAGGTAAAAGTGCTCAGAAGTGAGCGGCGGAGGGGTGAGCACAGTGTGGCAGAAATGCCAGCTGTCCTCGGCATGGCCCTGGCTCCCACTGAGTGAAGTTGTCCCCGGTAGACAGCAGACCAGCTGGACACTGTATTTCCTAACCAGCATTAACATGAGGTCCAACCCCGTGGTGTTGCTGGAACAGTGAGAATGTGGGAGTGAGTGCCGCTTCTGGGTAGGGCTTCCTGCGCCTTCTCCTCCCTCTGGGTGTTTGGCAGCCAACAGAATTGAGAGGGTTCCATTGCTCTCCCAAGGCGACAGCAGAGCTCCACGACGGTACAATATAGACTCTTTTTCCATACACTCAAAAGACTATCATGTAAGAAAGAGAAATGGCGATACAGTGAGTTCTAAGAAAACTGCTTATTGGCAGTGGTACCCAGGCAGCCTTCCTCCTCAGTCGGAAGCCAGCTTCCCTGCCCAGTACAAAATGAACTGCCCAAATGAGCACCGTCAGTCTAAGGAGAGCACAGCCCGAGGGGTTGTCTGCGCGGGTTGGGAGGGTGATTCCCTACATCTGTCAAATTCTAAGTCACTCTCATCTCCTCTCTCTTGTGAAGGCTGAGTAGAAAGGGTGTGGGAGAGGGTTTGATAGGGAAGTTCACCCTAAGCGTTTTCTATATTTGAGATCTGTCCCTAGGGCAGCTGGGCTACTAGGCTGGGCTGCACCAGCGAGGTGGTATCATCATGTGAGGACCCTGGCTTCTCAGGTCAGAAATCCAAAGTTCTTTATTGCTGAAAGAGCACGATCAGAAGGTACCTCAGCCTGGTGAGCTCAGCCCCCACATTGGCAAGGCCCAGTACTCAGTTCCTTTATTTTTTGATGCAGAGATGCCAGAGAGAACACATCGCAAAACAAACGAAACAAAAAACTAGACATCCTGTCTGGACCAGAGAAAACACAGTGGCCCATTGCAGGGAAGTGAAGCCCTGAGCCATCTTCTCTGTCCTGAACAGCCTAGCTGTGCAGAGATGACCAAGACAGAATTATCCCTAGGAGCAGATCGAGGCCAGGGTTCCAAGTGTAAGGCCTTTAGGCTCAGGCAGAAGCAAGCAAACGAGAGAAAGAATGATGTGGGCCACACAAAGTAAGCAAACCAGAATCAAAGGCAAGAGAATGAAAATGAAGAAGATCACACTGGTAAGCCCTTCATCTGGAATAAGAAGGCCCAGACCCAGAGAAGGGCAAGGTAAGGACAAGAGCTGGGCACACCTTTGTCCAA
Organism: Capromys pilorides; assembly: GCA_004027915.1. Taxonomy (NCBI): domain Eukaryota; kingdom Metazoa; phylum Chordata; class Mammalia; order Rodentia; family Capromyidae; genus Capromys; species Capromys pilorides. The sequence goes on from PVKN010044058.1 coordinate 7,232, forward strand.
GCAGTGCCCAGCCAGAAGAGGGATGGAAGGAGAGGCCACATGCAAATGAAGAGCAGCCACCACCAAAGAGCAGCGACTTCAGAGGCAGAGCCAGGCTACCCCCACCACTGGCCTCGTGCTTGGCAGTACGGGCCTCTGTCTTCCTTGGGCAGCGAAGACCAGTGTGCAGGCAGTATGGAAGAACCACTCCACTGCAGGGTATTTTCAAGGATTCAGAAGAAAGCCATCTGTAGGAATTTAACATCAATAACAAAATAGTCTAAAGTTTAACCTCTCTTCCTAGTTGCCCTACAGTAGCAACTGTAAACAGTGAGGAAATACTGCTCCCCCAGAGCAAACCATGCTGGCACCGTCCTCGGAGCAATCACCTTTGGTACATGGAAGTCTTGGATTTATCCTGAAAACCCACCTGAGGGTCACCTTTTCTTCACTTTCCAGTTTAACACTTAATATCTCTCCTTCAGAGATACTGGTTCTTCCCATTGGATACATAGTGTTCAACTTTCTATTCTCATTAAGTAACTGGTAGAGGGTCTATACTACGCAGCATAGAGTAGTGATCCTTGTAGTGATTCTTCTGTTTCCAGCCTCCCCAGTGCTGGGATGACAGGCATGCACCATTATACCCGGTCTCGGTGGCCAGCTCATCATGCCCAAGAGCAGGGCTAGTGTAGCATGTGGTGCAGGGGATGAACCCCCAGTCTCTGTACTTGCCTAAGCAGGCACTTAGTTCACTGAGCTATCTCATGCTACATTTTGATCCTGTTGGAAGCTGTTACTCCCAGTGGAGGGTGGATTTCCCAATAGATCTGTGCCTCCCTAAAGCTTATCACAGTGCCTAGGGTATCACCAGCACAGAAAATCTGCAAGAAGAAAATGAATGTGCACGTGTTGAGTCCTCCTATACATTGACTTAGGCATGATGGGTTCCAAGTCACAATCTGATTAAAAGCTCCAGTTCATGTTTCAAGTGCTGCTTCGGTTCAAATCATCACGACCTAGCTGCAGCTCATCTCCTTGCTGGGGACACCTCAGGAAGGTGTCTAGGTGGCACCAAAATGACTCACTGCCAGGGCACTTAATGGGATTACTGAGGGGCTAACCTTGCTCCATGAAGTATGGTGCCAGCCCCAGGGGTGCCAGCCAGGTCAGCAGCTGGAGCCACTATCCATGCCCCTATTTACCTGATGACTGCACACAGGAAATTAAAAGGCTCTGCAGCCTACTAGCTGATATTTTCTGTAAGAGCACACGAAGTACCTGTTCTCTCCATAGACTTGTCTTCTTTTTGGTCTCAATTTCCCATAGGCTTCCTAGAAGGGGCCTTGGACATAACCGGAACAAGGCCCTCATCTTACACCATGGGAGTCTGAGGTCCAAAGAGAGGCATGAATGGCCCAAGGTCCCACAGCTAGCAAGAGCCAAAAATGAGAACTGCATTGGTCCATCCCATCCAGAGTGGAAGCATTATGACTTGGGATCCAGTGGCAAAGTATGGGACAGAGCACCAAGGGTGAGGCCATATCTGCTTACTTCCTTTATAAAATTAAATGATTTCGAGCCTAGTCCATCCCGCGAACTCCACCTGCCATTTCAACCAGCCCAGGGTGACCAGCTAAAGACGTTCCCAGCCTGGCATCCATTCCTTGGAGCTCCACCTGCACCTGCAGCCCTGACCCATGGGGCCTCATAGCAGCCAGCCACCCTAGCTTCGAACAGCAGCCAGGCATGACTGGAGGGGAACAAGCTGGGTGAATCTGGACCCAAACTCCCTTAGGCGCTAACAGCTTAACTTCACCAAAGTGCAGAGATCACTGCTATACAAAATGATAAACACAAGGAGTAAGATGCAATTTCAGATCCCGAGCCCACCCAGAACTAATACAGGTGACACTACCATGGAAGAAAATGGGAATCATGTAGCCAAAACCTCTGAATCGGTAGCATCTGAGGTAGGCAGACAAGTGCAGAAATGTATAGAGCAACTCAAATCAGAGACAGCATCTGAATTAAAAAAATAAATGCATAAATTAATAGAATCTGAAGTGGAAAAACAACTGCAGAAACATATAGAGGAAACCAGAACAGAAATAACCTCTGAAGAAAAAAAGAGACATCTCTAAATTAATAGCATTTAAAGTAGGGGAAGAACAGCAGAAAGGTAAGAATGAGAGCAGATCAGAAATAATTTCTGAACTAGAGAGAGAAAGGATAACTATAATGAAAGACTTAAGCAATATTAAAGAAGATATTGATAAAAAATTAGAGGAGAATAGAAAAATGATGGATCCCCTGACTGAGCAATATAAGAAAGAAATAGATCACATGAAACAGTTTCAAAAAGATATACAAGAAAATAAAAACTCAATCACAAACTGGAAAAACCATATGAACAAAAATGAAGATAGAATTTGAGATCTTGAAGACATAGTCGCAGCTAGTGAAAAGGTAAGAAAGGATCTCTTAAAAACAACCAGGATGAAGGAAAAAATAATTCAACATCTGCAACACGATGCAACAATGAGCAATGTGAGATTAATAAAAATCAATGAGAAAAAAGGAGTCAATACAAATGATATAAAAAGAATATGGGCAGAAAATTTCCCAAATATGAGAAAACAATCAGATATTCAGGTAACTGAAGCATACAGAACTCCAAATAACATCAACCAGACTAAAAACACATCAAGACATATAATAATCAAGATCCCAGAAATCCAGCAGAATAACATACTAAAAGCTGCTAGGGAAAAGGAACAGATTACATGTAAAGGAAAACCCATCAGAATAATGGCAGATTTTTCTCCAGTAACAGTGAAATCAAGAAGAGCATGGAGCAGAGTGCTTCAAGTCCTCCATGAAAACAAATTTCAGTCCAGACTGCTATACCCGGCAAAACTCTCTTTCAAGTA
>PVKN010044059.1:0-10149 GCA_004027915.1 Capromys pilorides
AGAGATTATTTCCGCTCTGCTCTCCTCTTTACCTTTCTTCATTTGTTCCCTTTTTAGATGCTATTAATTTAGACATGTCTTTTTTTTTCTTCAGGGTTATTTCTGTTCTGCTTTGTTCTATATGTTTCTGCAATTGTTTTTCCACTTCAGATTCTATTAATTCACGAATTTCTTTTTTTATTTCAGATGTTATCTCTGATCTGAGCTGCTCTATATGTTTCTGTAGTTGTCAGTCTACCTCAAATTCAGAGTTTTTGGCTGCATGATTCCCGTTTTCTTCTGTGGTATCGTCTCCTGTGTTTGATTTGGATGGGCTTGGGCCCTGCGACTGCATCTTACTCCTTGTCGTTATCATTTTGTATGGCAGTGAGCTCTGTACTTTGATGAAGTTATGCTGTTAGCGCCTATGGGAGTTTGTTCTGGATCCACCAAGCTTGTTCCCCTCCAGTGGTGCCTGGCTGTGAGTTGCAGCTCAGGCCACTGGCTGCTGTGAGGCCCTGTGGGTATGGACTGTGGGTAGAGCTGGAGCTCTGGAGTTGAGTCCGAGGATGGACGCAGGCTGAGGGTCCTTACCAGGCTGGCACAAGGAGGCCAGACAGGTTGGTGGATGGGTTCGGGACTGTAGTTCAGGCGGGGAGAGCAGGGAGATGGAGGCAGGTTCGGGGATCCTCACCCGGCAGGGGTGCAGGTCAGACCAGACAGTGGATGGGCTTGGAACCGGCAAGCACTCCAGCCAGAGAGGATGGTGGATGAGTTCGGGACTGTAGTTCAGGTGGGGAGAGCAGGCAGATGAAGGCAGGTTCAGGGGATCCTTACCCAGCAGGGATGTGGGTCAGACCCTTGGTAATTTGTTTTGACATGCAAAACCTTCTCAGCAAGAGGAGGTCCCAGTTGTTGATTCTTTCAAGTGTTAAATGTGCATTTTGATTTTTGTTCATGAACTCTTTGCTTATCCCGATATCTTCAAGATTTCCTCCCACTTTCTCTTCCAGGAGATTTAGCATTTGTTTTAATATTTAGATCTTTAATCCATTTAGACTTTAGTTTAGTGCATGGTGATAGACTTGGGTCAAGTTTTAGTTTTCGACATGTAGAGAGCCAGTTTTTCCAGCACCATTTGTTAAGGAGGCTATCTTTCTTCCAGTAAGCTCGTTTGGCCCCTTTGTTGAAGATAAGTTGGCTGAGTGTGTTTGTATTTGCTTCTGAATTTTGTAATCTATCCCATTGATCCTCAGGTCTTTTTTTTTTTTTTACCAAAGTCATTTGTTCACCTAGCAATATTCACAAAGCCCCATCTATGTGTCAGCGTAGCCTCATGCTGGGATCTGGGGACACTGCAGTCACTTAAACGGTGCCCCACCTTCAGAGAGCCTGTATTCAGGAGAGCAATGACAATCAACAAGCATAAAAGAATTAAGCAGGTTAAGAAGAGCATCAATTTTTAGGGGGCCAGGGAGATGGCTCAGGGGCACAAGCACATGCCTGCCAAGTGCAAGGCCATGAGTTTGAACTCCAGTCCTGAAAAAAAAAAAAAAAAAAAAAAAAAAAAAAAAAAAAAAGAAAGAAAGAAAGAAAGAAAGAAAGAAAGAAAGAAAGAGAAGAAATTCAGAAGGAAAATAAAATAATGGAGAGATCTAGAAGTAGAATTTTCCAGACAAGCCAGGCGTGGTGGCGCACACCTCTAATCCCAGCACTTGGGAAGCTGAGGCTGGAGGATCAGTGTGAGTTCAAGACCAGCCTGGACTACAAAAGTGAGTGCAAGCCCAGCCTGAACTGCACAGTGAGACCCTGTCTCAAAAAGACAAAAGAAAGAAAGAATTTTCCAGACAATGGGAAGAACCACAAAAGCCATGAAGCAGGAAAGGGATTCAAGTAACCTAGGAGGCTGAATGTGCTTTACCTTGTTATCTGAATCTGTTGAAATCCTAACTTCCAAGGCGGTGGGAAGTTAGTTATAATATCTTAGAAACATATACTCATAAAAAAAGCTAATAGTTGTAGAAGGACTTCATTTTAAAAAGAAGAAAATAAGAAAACATGGCCAGGGACATAGCTCAGTGGCATAAGCACCTTTCTGGAAGCACAAAGACCTGAGTTTGATACCTGGAATGGCAAAAATAAAATGAGAAAACAATCCAATGAAACAAAATTTGAAAGCAAGGTGATGGGAAATGAGCAATGGTTGTTATATTGCATAAAGTTATCTTCAAAATATTTGTTTAGATTATCAGACATAGGCCTAGAAGATTGATCAATCAATGAAGCAGTAACTATTCCTTTCTAAAAATCAATAGAAACTGAGTACAATTATCTTAGCATTTTAACTAAACTACCTAGGACAAATTCACAGCCCACATCCTAGGAAGTAGGAAAATGCGGAGAGTATGACCTCTAAAAGAAGGAATGAGACAGGTGTCTACTCTCTAAATTCCTGTTCTATAGAGTGCTGAACGCTCTGCCCAAAACAATCAAGCCAAGCACAGAAGCAAAACAGATACAAATAGGAAAGAAAGAAGTCAGTGTCTCTTGAATGGCAGATGCTATGATTCTTGACATAAAAAAACCTCAAATGCCACCAGAGCAAATCCACAAGTTCAACCACGTGGTCAAGACACCAAAAGTCAAAGCACTCTTGCAAACCAAGAATGAACTGACCAGGCCTAAGTTCATGCAGGAGTTTTCAAAGGATGAGTACACGGGCGTCAAGCTGCTCACGCAGGTGAAACACCTCCACGAGAAAAAACTTGGGTGCTCAGGAGAAAGATACTAAAGAGCTTGGTGGAAGGCGTATAGCCATCACTTGTTCCTCACTAGACTTCAAATGCCTGAACCCGCCATGATGCCAAAACTATACGCAGAGGGTTTGAGCACACTCCCACTGAATACACTGACAACATTCTTCGCAGAAGTAGAAAAAAAATCCTAAGGTTAGTAATGAACCTAGAAGAGACTCAGTATTTTCAGTCAAGGCAACAGTGAACACCACAACACTGGAATTCCAGTGAAAATAAAAAGCCTGGAAAACAAAACCAACATGGCCCAGGGATGGGAAGGAATGCAGGAGCAGGGTGACCACCTACCTGGTGCCACAGCGCAGCCCTGAGTGGGTGGGGGGTATCCTCCGGGCCGCCGCTCCCGGGCCGGCACAACCAGGCCCAGGCCCAGTACGCGCCCCACCCCGCACCCTCCGCACCGCGGGTCGTACCTCTTCCTCTAGAGCCAATGCCGGGACCACCAGGACTGGTCCTAGAGACCTTGCTAGGCTCTTTCTCAGGCTTTAGGCTGCTCAGGGTGCTGGGCTGAGGGAGGGTTCCACCGAGCGGGGCAAGGAGTTCAGGGCGCATACCAGTGCGGCCAGCAGCCCGAGGGGGCAGAGCCAGGGGCTAGTGGGGGCGGGCACAGGGGCGGGGCTGGGGGGGCAGCCATGGGCCCCCAGGGCGCATAACCCAGAGCCTAGAAGCTCCTCGCTCCAGCCCACCCACCTGCTTCCAGCTCCCACCCACCCCTGCAACAAAAGACCTTGTGAGGACCGAGAGGCAAGCCAGAACTACTTTTTATGTCCCCTCGTGTCGTCGTGTCGTGTTGTCGTCATGTCCCCGTCTACTCCCCCCACCCAGACGGGGATTCAAACTCATGACCTTGCACTTGCCAGGCAGGCACTGTGCCACAGAGCTATCTCCTCGGACCCCAATCCAGAACTATCGCCAGATGTTTTGTCACAGGACTTTTGGACAAGTTACAAAAGAGTAATCAACAGGGCTCAACTTGCAGGTGTGTGCACCCAGATTCAACCCTGGGCAGGCGTTCCTTTCCTTCCCTCCTTCCTTGGGATCCCTGCCCCTGAATCGTCCTAACTACACTGTACAGACATTGAATTTTGCTTTCACAATATTTAAAAAACAACTCAAAGCACTTTTGAGGCTCTTTGGATACTGAAGACAAGAGAATCACTATGAGTCTGATCTACGTAGTGAGACCCTATACACCCTGTAGACCATGTAGACCCTGTCCTAAATATAGAAAACAAAAAACAAAAAAACACTTTTGATTTATAAATTAGCATTGTTCGCCTCTCTGGGATCTTCTCTTGCAATGTTTGCACAGGTCCTGATAGCATGAGATACCAAGACCAGGCGTGCTTTACCTACTGTTTGGAACCTGGGGCTTAGGAATCAGAGAAGAGAACTGTGGAGGTAGGAAACTCCACTTGAGTGGTTAGGCAGCACCCAAGTGTTGATTTCACAGAAGGTTTTGCCTTATTCAAGGGCCAGTGACTGACCCAATTGGGATGAGAAAATAAAATCCAAAGCTCAGGTTCCAAGTCTGAGAGGTGGAAGCATTGAGAACCTTTTACACTGATTTAGAATCTGTGGCTGTTTCATGAAATGCATACCATTTGACTGGAAAAATGTCAGGTGATGAATCAGAAGATATCTGCATGTCCAGCCTATATGACCAACAGCGCAAACACATCCATGTGGAACCAGATACTGGATGTTTTTCTGGAAAAAATACTATCTGCAATGAAACTTAACAAGGTAAGAGTGACATCGTAAACATAAGTTGTCGGTGGAAAACCTCCAAATTATACAGGGGGAAAAAATGAAACTCCTGACCTGAAAAGTACCTGGGATGAGTTCCTGCTCTCTAAATGTGAAGAATGCACTTTAGGGTCAAATGGAAGTTATAAGCAGAAAAGATATGTGGAGGGAACAAAACCCTAACCTTAACCCTAAGTACCTGAACCCTAACCCTAACCTAAGTACCCTAACACTAACACTAACCCTAACCCTAAGTAGCCAAACCCTAACCCTAACCCTAAACCTAAGTACCCTAACCCTAACCCAACCCCTAGCCCCTACCCTCACCCTCACCCTCACCCTCACCCTAACCCCTAACCCTAACCCTAACCCTAGCCCTAGCCCTAGCCCTAATCCTAACCCTAACCCTAACTCTAACCCCTAACCCTAACCCTCTAACCCTAACTCCAATCCTCACCCAATTTCAGTTGGGTCCTCCTTATGTGCAATTACCAGGATGTGAACCTTCTTGTTCTCCACAGGAGTTATGACAGTTCGACACCTGCTCCTCCCCATTGTAGCAGCTTTTTTCCTCCCCAGGCTAACAACCTGTGCTTCTCCTCTTGCTTAGTCTCTGTGGGCGAGCTTAAGCAGCTGGGTAACTCTTTAGTCTTCCAAGGCCTGGGTGAACTGCTTAATTGCAGGGGACACCTTCAGCTGCTTGTACAGAATGGCCCTCTTTCGCTATAGCCAGATGTAGCAGGGTCATTTGACAAAGTGGGTGAGGTCTTTCTTGGGCTGGATGTCCTGTCCAATGTCAAAATTCTTTGGCCTCTTGTAAAACAGAGGATTTACCACCTTATTGGCCTCCTGCTTCTTCACGACAGTAGGGGCTGGGGCCAACTTCTAGCCCTTGACCTTCTCTTTCACATCTCCACCGGCTGACAGAAAGAGACCTGAATCTTTTTTCTTTAAAGTTTTCTCAGAATCTCTCTTTGTAAGACTTACTATATGGCCAGCCAAATAGCTCCTGCAAGCTGGTACAGGGGCCAGGAACTTGATATCCAGGCCTGTTGTGCCAGCCCCATCCCTGGGGGCACACTGAGACAGCAATTGAGACTTGGCATGGTGGCGCACGCCTGTAATCCCAGCTCTTTGGAGGCTGTAAACAGGCAGATCACTATAAGTCTGATCTAGTAGTAAGAACTTGAATGCTCTGTGGAGAAAAAACAAAACAACAACAACAAAAAAAAACTTACTATAATTTAGTTTAATATCTACACAGACCTCTCCCCCCTTCTCTCTCTCTCTCTCTCTCTCTCTCTCTCTCTCTCTCTCTCTCTCTCTCTCTCTCTGCAAAGTATATATAAAGAAATTAAGAGATTTGGGCCAGTCTCTAGGGGCTTGGCTTGTCCATTCTGGCTGGACTGCCCCCATACAAAGAAAGCAAGCATTTACAGCTCTTTGGGATAACAAAGACAGGAGTATTTGAAGGGTTAACTTAGTTTTTAAATGTCCTAGCTGGAACTGTGTCTCAACTAATTTGTGAAATTGGATTACTTTCTCACTGGTAAGGGGCCACTAATTTTTTCAGACAGGATCCTCAGTCTTCTGAGAGAAGTATCAATGACCCTTGATTTAAAACAAAACAAAACCTGTGGATATCCAATACCATTGTTTGCTGTTTTTAGGTAAGGTCCTTATAGGCTCTTTGATTCATGTTAGGTTTTTTTTTTTAAGTCTTTGTCTTCTTGATAGCCCATGTTAATCATCATTTGTCTAATTTTAGGATTTGGATTTATGTTTAATTTTAGAATCAGAATATGTACATTTAAAGTTCAGGTCAGAATCACTAATCAATATTAATTTCCATTTTTGTAACAAATCTCTTCTCCACAAATGACCAGAATAGGGACTACAAATGGAAAAAAAAAAAAAAAAAAAGAAAGAAAGAAAAGAAAAAGCCTTTTGTTGGTTTGATTCCTTACAAGGCAAGGATGAGGCATTTTGTAGTATGTAGTATGTAGTATGTAGTATGTAGTAAGTTCGTGCGGGACATGCCTTCAAGTTCATCAAGAAAAGTGTGGGGATGCACATCCATGCCAAGAGGAAGCGCGAGGAGCTGCGCAACGCGCTGGCCGCCATGAGGAAGGCAGCTGCCAAGGACTGAGCCCTGATGGAATAAAGCTTTGCAGAAAGTTATTTAAAAAAAAAAAAAAATCTGTTTTTAGTCACTATTTGTGTGAAATAAATTTCTCTCTTTGTAGTCTTAATCTAAGGGTCTTGTTCCTTCATTAGCTGTCTATATTTAACAAAAGAAGATTGATCCATAGGTAACAAAATCAACTGTGCTATATACTCTCCCTGTTCAAAAACCTAGAGATTCATAGCATATGCAAAACTTGTATCTCATCTCAACTATCACCATCTATCACACTAAGTACAATAGTTCTTCCTTTTAAATTTAGGTCAGCTTTTCCCAGTGTAAGACCAACTGTCCGCTCATATGGTGGACACTAAATTTCTAGAGAAATTGGAATAAGTTTGTTACCTCCCATAAGAATGATTCTGCAAGCTGCAGGAAAATTGAATCCTGCATTCTGTAATGTTCCTCTGGTGAGTAAATTAACATCTCTCAAGGGAATCACCTTTAAGGTTGGTGCTGAATCTGCTGGATAAGACTGACTGACATTCTACCTCACAGGTTGTATCTCCTCTACTGTTTGGCTGGCATGAAGACCTCTCTTATCACCCTAACCTGATCAGGAAATCCACAAGAACACATTCTAGGACACCGGGGTAATGCCTGAACCACGCACAGCCGGGAATCTATATAGGGCTGTGATCAGGGTGCCAAGGATTCCCAGTGACAATATCCTAGACCCTGCTTGCTACATGGGAATTGATCATCCTTCTGGTGGCCAGCCCACATCAAAAGAGGGCCATTTTAATTCACACAGAGTGTGGAGCTTCTGTGAGTTTATCCTTGTCCCTTAATCATCTTTCAATTTGTCAAAATTCTTAGACATAAATTCTGACCAAATTCAGTGATGCACTGTGACCAAATTCAGAGATAAAACTAAATTCTTAGCCATGTTGAGACCAAATGGCTGCCATGTCTGGGAGCATGGGCCCATCAAATTGTCAGTCTGGAAAGAGAAAACAAGTCCCTGGAAGAGCTTAAAGATCAAACCAGATTATCAGATTCTTGTCTAGGTCAGGAAATGGAGCTCAAGTGGCCCATCTTGCAGGTGAGATGTCCTGCACCATTGTTGTCCCAGGTGGCCAGGTGAAATGATCTGGGGTGCCCTGCCACCCAAAGAGTGGCAGATGAGGCTAGGAGGCACAGAGCTACCTCAAATGAGGGTCTTCCTCAAAAAGTCTATCTTGCTGGGTCCTCCATATGTGGCAGCAAAATTCATTGAAAAGAAATGACCAAGAATGAAAATAATGGAGGCTTTTCTTACTAGCAGGATGACAACCTCATGGGCAATCAGTAAATGTCTACATCAGAGAATTTTGTACTCAGCTTTTACACTTTTACACATAAACATAGTATCCGCATTACTTCATTTTGGAATTTTACACAAATATCATAAGGTTTATATTTCCCAAGGGTTTGTTAGTGTGGTTAAATTTTAGCTTACCTACAATTTAACTATTTTCTCCTTAGATTATCAATTTGTTCTCATTTGTGAGATTTAAGGTTAACTAAGAGGGGAGGGGTGAGGAGTGAATTCATCTAAAGTTTAAATGACTTCTAAAATGTAGGAGTCTCCTTCATTCCATTAAGGAACAAAGATGGGGAATTTTTGGATGACTAGTGTTAGGCCTCAAAACGGAGGTTTGAAAAGTAGACTAGTGCTAATAACATCTGGTCATTTATGTACCCCTGACCTTTGAGAGGTGTGGGATGTGGGGAACCACTCAGACTGCTTCAAATTTCAGGAGCATCTAAGGACAACTGAAAATATGATCCTACTTGTATAGTGAAAGCATACAGTGAGATAGCTATGCAACCATGACCATGACCTAGCACAGGTAAACATATATGTGCTGGTTACACCACTGTGTAGGAATCTAAATATGAGGTAATACCCTATATAAGAATTATGCAATACTGGGAGAAGAGAAAAAGAAAAAAGGGAAAAATGTATGTACATACACAGGATACCTGGGATAATTGTACTACTGATTTCTACTGGTCCATTGAAAAGAACAGTTAATGCTTAATTTTTTCTTTTTAATTTTTTAACCAACTTCACACTATATCTGATAATTTGAGCAACAATCTGAAGACAACAATATGCAATATAACAATCATTGTTGAACTCCTATCATCTTGTTCAGTGAAATTCTGCATCATTTCATTATTTCATTTTTAATTATTTCTTATTCTCTTTAAAATTTTTTAAAAATAATTATACAATTGATTTGGCCAAATAGCTCAGCAGATTAAAGCAGCTGTAAGCAGGTGCAGGAGCTGAGGGTTTCATCTCTGGGCCTGCGAAGTTGGCTCCACCCTTGGGGCACACTGAGCAGACAATTGACACTGGTGGCACGCCTGTAATCCCATCTCTTGGGAGGCTGTGAACAGGCGGATCACTATGAGCTCATTCTAGTAGTGAGACCCTGAACACCCTGTAGACCCTTCCCTAAAATACAGACACACATACACACACACACACACACACACACACACACACGCAGAATTATACAATAAAGACATAGGCAGATCTTGCATTCTTGCATCCCTGTGGTCTGCTCCATGATGCCTGCTGCTATTGCTGATGTCTTATACATATGCATTCTTTAACATGTGAAAATCCTCCTTGGGCCTATCAAGTGGGCCAACAACTTCACAGAGGAAAAAATACAACTGTCAACAAATATATGAATAATGTTGAACATCTCTGGTCATTAGAAAAGTGCAAATTAAAACAATACTAATATTACATCTGTCTTAGCCACTATTCTCATTGCCGAGGCAAAATGCATGACACTCAAAATTAAAAGAGGAAAGGTTTGTTTGAGTCAGTCTGTTGAGATTTCAGTCCATGATCTATACGGCAGAGTGGCACATAGCAGAGGGGCAACACTTCATGGAGGCAGAAGATAGCAAAATCAGTGAGAAAGAAGGGACAAGTTTCTTTCTGTCTTTTCTACTGTATGCAGACCATCTGCCCTAGGGTAGATGCAACACGCACACTCTTAATCCCAGCACTGAACTATGAATGAATCACAAATTTAGACTAAGCTAAAAGCCAATCCCTATGACTGTATAAGGCTTTGAAGGGACATCCAGGCACAAAGCATGACAGCATCTTACACCAGAAAGAATAGAAATCATTAGGAAATAAAACAATAACAAACAGTGGCATGGCTGTGGTGAAAAATGAACTCTCCTGCATTATCAGTGAGAATACTAACCAGTAGTACAGTTAGGAACAGGGAAGTTGAAGGAGTCACTCCCTTTCCTTCTGTCAACTATAAACACAGTACCACCCTAACAATTATCCATGTTCTCATGGGAGGTTATCAATATCAGTGAGTGACCTATGGGAAAGCACCTGTATTCAGAAGCATTTCATCACAATGGAAAGCATGGGGGGGGGGGGCATCTGACATG
>PVKN010044060.1:0-10166 GCA_004027915.1 Capromys pilorides
TCTTTGACACTGTTTCATGCGATCTATTTCTTTGTTATATTGCTCAGTCATGGAATCCATCATTTTTCTATTCTCCTCTAATTTTTTTCAATGTCTTCTTTAATATTACTTAAGTCTTTCATTATAGTTATCCTTTCTCTCTTTAGTTCAGAGATTATTACTGCTCTGCTCTCCTCTTTACCTTTCTGCATTTGTTCTCCTATTTTTGATGCTATTAATTTAGACATGTCTTTTTTTTCCTCAGGGGTTATTTGTGTTCTGCTTTGGTCTATATGTTTCTGCAGTTGTTTTTCCACTTCAGATTCTATTAATTCATGAATTTCTTTTTTTATTTCAGATGTTGTCTCTGATCTGAGCTGCTCTATATATGTCTGTAGTTGTCGGTCTACCTCAAATTCAGAGTTTTTGGCTGCATGATTCCCATTTTCTTCCTTGGTATTGTTTCCTGTATTTGATTTGGGTGGACTTGGGCCCTGTGACTGCATCTTGCTCTTTGTCATTATTATTTTGTATGGCAGTGATCTCTGTACTTTGGTGAAGTTATGCTGTTAGTGCCTATGGGAGTTTGTTCTGGATCCACCAAGCTTTTTCCCCTCCAGTGGTGCCTGGCTGTGAGTTGTAGCTCAGGCTGCTGGCTTCTGTGAGGCCCTGTGTGTTTATACTGTGGGTAGAGTTGGAGCTCTGGAGTTGAGTCCGAGGATAGATGCAGGTTGAGAGTCCTTACCAGGCTAGCACAAGGTGGCCAGACAGGTTGGTGAATGGGTTTGGGACTGTTGTTCCCTGAACTGTAGTTCAGGTGGAGAGAGCAGGGAGATGGAGGCAGGTTCAGGGGAATCCTTTCCCGGCAGGGGTGCGGGTCAGCCCAGACAGCGGATGGCCTTGGACTGGCAAGTGCACTGGCCAGACCCCATTGTGGATGAGTTCAGGACTGCAGTTCAGGCTGGGAGAGCAGGGAGATGGAGTTCTAGTCTTTTGTTAATAAGATTTTTTTTTTTTTTTATTCAATTCATGTTCTGGTCGTCATTAATCTTGCCTCTTAACATTTTAGCCTACTTACATATTATAACATGTATCTATCTTTTGATATAGAAGTGGTTTGAGGCTGGGTTAGTTGGCATCTCTTGAAAACATGTTAAGAAAAAGAGGTATATTCTATAATAGATGAATCAAGGACATTTGCATAAATTTAGCTCCCAGTTTCTCAGAAGAATAAGTGAGCCCTAGAGGTATGAAGATGAAGAAAGCAGACTTAAGCTCTATTCTGGTGATTGTTTATCAGGTTTTTAATTTCATGTTAGTACAAACTTTTTATGGCTGCAAGTCATCTTTACAATTTTAAAGCACTTTCGGAAATAAAATTTCTCTTTTTAGAACTCTAAATTCTCACCATTTGGCTTCAAACTACCACAAGAAATATTTTTCTTCTTGTTAGTTTGAGGTAACTCAAATTGATTCTTTGAAAATTTCTAATTAATTACATTGCTTCAGATAGTTTTCTCTTATAATTTGCACTTGTTGTTTTCCCTGTTTTAAGATTTGAAAAATTTTTATTTTTTTAAATTTAATTATTACTATTGTTTTTTGCAATAGTTAATACATTGCATAATGTTGTCTTCATTGTTGTTCAGAGTACAAGATGCAAGCATGATTTCTTGTCTAAACTTCATTAGCACAGATTTTTCTTTTCACTGCACAAAGAGAAAGTAGCTGTATATTTAGTCCAATAGTTCATAACAGTAGGGGATTATCGGATCATCTGGCATTATTAGGGGATAATAATATGCCTTTCACAACTCAGCATATTAATATGGCTTTCCTTTTTGTACCTTATGGTTAGACTTTTCTGCTGGATGGTTAAGACCAAGATTAAGTAAGATCTATGTTACAAAGAATATGCAATTTTGTATCTGACAAGTTCAGTCAGGTCCCCTCAGGGTTTACCCTGGAACCATGTACTGCAGCTTGCAACATTTTTGTCAGTGTCAGCCATCTGGATGAATCACATCCATTGCTTGACCATTTTGCTCTCTGTGAGAATCGTGAATGTTTTCTCTCTAGGTGACTCTCCTCAGGCACACTGTTCAACATCAGTCACTTTCCTCTGTAGCCTCATAATCTCCTTGAACAGGACATTTGGGACTCTACTGAGTTATAAACTGTTACAGTACAGGTTCTTTTATATCCTGCATTCTCACTGACCTTGAAGGGCTAGAGCAAAAATATTGGCTATACTTGTATCCCTTCTTTTTCTCTAATTGTTTGGCCTGCCAACTTAAGTTGTTAACCAACCAGAAGAGAAGCTTAATGATATTATGCTCTATAACATAGGCTCTTAAACTTAATATCATTATCTTTCTGAATATCAAATATCTTAGACAAAACATGAAACAGGTATTTTCCTTCAATTGTTGCTAATAGAATATGAGACAAGGAAAAAAGGCCATGGAAGTGTGATGCTACAATTTTGTAAGTGGTTAAGTTAAAAAATATTTATGTAACAATGTGTATTTGTTCTTTTTTTTTTTACATTCTATAAGGGTTTTAAAGTTTAGAATTTCATTTGTGATTTTCCCTTTAAAAAATCTCTCTAGACTTATGCATCTGCTGAAGCTTTGTGAACATTCACAAATGAAAATGACTTCATTAGAATACCTTTAACACTTGCAAAATGATTAGATCTGTATCAAACTGTAGTTATTTTGACTTTGAGAGTCAGTACAGTCTACTATTACAGAAAACCATAGACAGGATGGTGTATAAATAACAGGATTTTTTTCAGTAGTGGAGGCTAGGAAGTCCAACATCAAAAGCAGATTTAGTATCTCTGCAACCCATTTCCTGATTCATAGTTGTCTGACTTCCCATGTATCTTCATATAACAGAAGGAGGCAGGGAGTTTTCTGAGGTCTGCTTTGAAAGGGTGCAAGGTACATTCATGAGGGCTCCAACCTCATGACTTAATCTCCTCTGACAGGCCCACATCTAATATTGTATCTTTATTAAAGATGTTTCAATACATGAATGGGATAGAATGAAACCATCTGTTCTGTAGCATTGATTCAGGTTGCTCCATTCAAGTTTTCCTTGGTCTACATGTTGCTATGGAGTGAAGGAGGAGAAGGCATCTCTCTCTCTCCAGCTACTTTGCTTTCACGTTTTGGAAAATTGTAATATACTAACTCCACAGGAGGATCACTATAAATATGGGCTGTGTAGCAAGACCCTGTACCAAATAAATAAATAAATAAATAAATAAATAAATAAATAAATACATAAATACATAAATACATAAATAAATAAATAAATAAATTTTAAAAGTCTCCCTTTGGTTGTGCATAATTTTAAAATGGTGACCCTGGCTTCAGTTTCTGGACTGTGGTCACCACATGTCAGGGCTAATGTTGTGCCACTCAAAGCTGACCAGCTGTTTTTCTGAGAGAAAATCAACCAGTCCACCCTGCTTTGTAATGCTGGGGGATTTGAAGCTACCAATATGACATCCCAAAATTCTTGGAAATTTGACAATCAACTCTGATGAGCTGTTATGAACTGTTTTCAGCACACGGAGGGCTGGGTTTTGTTCATTCATTTTGCTCTCTACCGCACACAATGAATTTTGAGAATGCTCTGAGCAATGTAAATATGCAATTTAGGGGTGTTGGGAATTAAAAATCCAAGAAACATCCTTTTTGCTGCTACCAAGGACAGCACACATTTACCAGTGTAATTGTCTTTTTTTTAGTTTTAATGTTGAAGCATTGGGGTAATACATCTTTCTCATGACATACTCCTCAAAGTTAAAGTGCAAAACTTACTGAGAATATAGAAATTCATTATTAGCTTGCTTAAGGTAAAATCAATACCTATGAATAAACTCTCAGAGAAATTCAATGTGCCAAGTGCAGAAAAATCTCAAGGCTCATGTTTCTTCATATCTATTTTCTCAAAGCTTTGCTTAAATAATTTATGTCTCAGGTGCATTAATAGGTAATGTCATAAATATTTTTATCATGTTAGTTCTTATCCTAGGAAGGCTTTCTTGATGCTTAGTTTATATGTTGAGTTGAAAGGTGGGTGACAGGCAAGGCTTGTTAATTGCAAAATACTTAACAGAAGTTAATTATGAATTACACTTATTTTATAAAGGCTAATATTTGTCTCTGCATAAGTGAGTCAATTATCACTACTCTTTTTGTAGTGCAAAATGAAACCAACTGATGTTGGTTTCAAATTGGTGTTTAATCCATATACTTACTATGTCACAATAGATAAGTCAAGGATAGTGAATTTGGGGGCTGAATTTTTATAATGTATGAAGATAATGTGAGATTTTTGTGATGTGACATTAGTGTGATAAAAGATGAAAATAATTTTCAAAAGGTTTAGGTAACTTCAAAGTATTATCTACTGAATATTTGCTCATACTGTATATTTTCTATAGCTTCTGTAGAAATTTATGTGAGCTTAGGTGACTTAAAACAACACATTTTGTTACCTCACAGCTCTATAAGTCATACGTATTATGTATGGCTTATTGAACCAAAGTCAAAATGCTTGAGAGAATGTGTTCCTTTTGGGAGCTCTAGGAAAAACTCATTTTAAAAAATCTTCTCTATTTGGCTTCTATTCATCTTTTTATTTTTTTAAATTTATATTTATTTGATGCAGAGTTTTGCTAGGCAGTTCAGACTCATAGTGATCCTCTTGTCTTAGCCTCCCGTAGTGCTGGGATTACAGGCAAGTGCCACAATGCCCAGAGTTCCAGGACTAGCACAGCATACATACATCCCAGGGGAACGAACTTGGGTCCTTGTACTTGTCAGGCAGGTGCTTAGACAGCAGAGCTATCTTCCCAACCATCCATCCAGCTTCCAGAGGCTGCCTACATTTCTTGACTTAGGATACTCTTCTTGCTTCTGTCTTCAAAGTTTGTGCAAAAATCAATCTGGTCTTTCTTACATCACACCACTCTAGCTTACTTTTCTGACTCTCCCACTTTTAAGAACCTGAATGGTTGTATTGGGCCCACTTGAATACCTTAGGATAACTTTGCTTTTTAAAAAGCCAATTAATGAGCAAATTTAATTTAATTTCTTTCCCCTGCCACAAATATTAACATTTTTATAGATTTTGGGAATTAGCAATGTGGATGTGGTTGTGGGAGGATCGTTATTCTTCTTATTACACAACTGATTGACCAAAAACATCCATCCACTTCAGCCCTGCAGAACTAAGTCTCGAAGAATAGAAATGCTTTTCTCAATATCTCTGGTACCATGACATTATTTAAGTGAGGTGAAGGTGTTTGCATAATGACAATACACTGATCACTGCCAAATCATTGATTTTTTTCAAAATTCAATTTGGTTGTGAGTGTGTTCTCATTTTTGCTCTTTTTACTTTTTTAATTATACTTTACTATTTACAAGATTGCACTTTTTGTCTTTTCTTTTTCAAGAATGTACACTGAAAATGCAAACGATGATTCAAGGGTTAGACAAGTGCCTCATAGCAACAAAAAGGAAAAATCATCTGGCAAAAAACTCCATTTGTTTTAGCCAAACATTTCATGCTTTTAAAGATCCACAGAATTTAATTCATGTCAGGGAAATAAAAAGGTATTTAGTTTCAATGAGGTTGAATATACAATTTGTTGGCAGCTGGTTCAGTATCTGTCCCCATGATGTGCATATCAGAGAAAATAAGGTTCAGACATCCCAAATGCTTGCCATTTAGCAATTTGGCTGCTGTCTGCCGTGGCTTTGGACATCCCTCGGTCTATCTGGCTCTCTCAGATGTTTCTATGACTCTGTACCTGCTCCACACAATACTGATAGATTTGGTCATTTTAGAGGATTTGGATGAATTTTTCCATTTGCTTGCCTTCTGGTTTTTGAAAAAGCCTTGAGCCCAACTCTGATTTTAATTCTGAGACAATAAAATTCAGAGAGAGCTTAGTTATGTGCAGTCAGTTAGCAATAGGACCTAAAATAGAGCACGGTTCTAAAATCCTAGGAATAGAACAAAATCTTATCTTTAACACACACTGCTTGAAAATCCAAGAACTTAAAGGACAACTCCCATAGCAGAAAGATAAGACTCTGAGAACAGTGTCAACGGCTCATTGAATAAGTGAGGATGGCATTTGTTGTTATGAGACATCTCAGAAGGTCGGCTGTGCATAGTAAGTGACTGTCCATGAGGCACACCCTTTCTACTCTGCTCCTCAGAGGCCAGCGTTACTACTGTGCTTGTGAATCCTCACTCATTAATTGTTTAATTTTTAAACAAAATTTTTCCTCATCTCCTTTAATGGTTAAAATCTTATCTATAAAAAAAAAATAGAATTTGAGCACAATTTCCTTCAATGTCTTTAGCATGAAAGAAACGTCCTCAAATTCCCCAATGTAGTTTTCCCAAACATGCTTCAATGTGCTTGTGTATTCTTTCAGAGTCTTGACTACATGAAAAGGCAGCTATTTTCATTTATTTTTATCTTCTTATATGCCTGGTACAAGTATGACCCGCAGGTGGTACATTATACTTTTTTCCTTTGGTTAGTGTCTTTCCTCATTTTATTACCTCCTATATTGTCTAACTTTTTTCTTTCAAGCAACATTTTGAAAAATAATTTTTAATGTTAATATTTTCTTGTCACACCAAAATTTAAAATTTGAACCCCTCCAAAATAGAGAAACAGAAGCAAGGAAGAAAAGAATCACCTCCATACTACCACCCAGAGATAATTCTGATTACTTTTTGGTATATATTCTTTCAATTTTTTTCTATACAACAATATTTTAATGAAATTGAAATGACATATTTAACTCATGTACTTTTTGTATTTCCACTTAGCAAAATCTAAACATTTTCTCATATTTAGCTTCTTGAGATCTTTATTTCTTTGACGCCATAAAAGTGCCACAGATATTTTAACCTTACATCTCTGATGCTGCATTTCAGGGGACATAAAGCATTCATAGTATGTGCGAAGGATTTACACCAGGGTAAATGATAATCCAAGTACTTGACCTGTTTGAGTCTTTCTGGACACAAAAGAAATTTCTAAAATGCATTTTGACTTGAGATGATTGGCTCTCAGATGATATGAAGGGCACTTATAGGAGATGTTAATATGCCTGATAACTGCAGATTTTTTAGTCTCTGTGTAGAAAGGAGAACCTGGAGTATGAAAATTAAATACACACACTGGAAGGGCTTTCCAGTCTTTCTACTCTTCCTAGATGAGAGCTCATGATTATTTCTGGCAAGAGCCAAATGCTTATTTTTCTGCCTGGCTTCTCTTGTATTACTCCAAACTGTTTTGTCAAACAGAACCTAAGCACATTTTGCCTCTAAGGTTGAAAATGACACGAGTGTTCCTTACTATTTCAGAGAAAATGGCAAGCACAAAGTAGTTGCAACCAAGTAAACTTTGCTACAGATAAATCACAGTGAAATAAATGTGCCACTGTCAGTGGTCAGATATAAGTCCTCTCTTCCTGATGCACCAGTGGTCAGCCCAAGGGCAGTACAGTACCTTCCGCATAAGTTACCTGATTATATCTGTGATTCCCTTTCACATTTGGCAACCATTTCACATATGTTTTTTGAAAAATAATCTCATCATAAAACTGTTTGTCTCTGGAAGTAGGAATGGTGAAAACAATACTGGTAAAATGTCTTTTATTCTTTAAAAATTCATTTTGCAGTAGACAGAAAATGTAAAATCAGGTATAGATAAAAGCTCTATTTGGTCTTAGTATTTTTCAAGACATATGTGGGGATTTTAATAGGGGAACAGGAATTTGAAATAGAGTGCACTAGGTATAAAAAGAATAGTATGAAAAAAAAAGCTTGTTGTTATTGTGTATTCTTGAGACTTGAATCTGATTTTAAAAGCTCTGGTTATCTTTCTTTGACAGAGTAGAATCTTCTCTTTCAAGACAGTTATTTTCTACTTTAAGAGCTAGCTGCTATAACAGGGAAGATAAAGCTATGGGGAAAATTGGCAAGCCTTTTTCTTTATCTAAATGCCTAATATTAATAAGAGCACAGACTTGAAATTTTGTCCTTTTTCTTTGGGCCAAATTTTGATCTAATGGGACTCAGGCATTTCGGTGGCAGATTTGAGATTGTGTTGCTGAGTGGTTCTCAAGAAGGACACAGATTAAGGGTGAGGAAAACAATGGACACATAATCCTTTTTCTTTTGTGAGAAAAAGTTGAAATTAATTCACTTTTATTTAGGTGACAGAAGCAGAGTCACAAAAGAACACACAAATGTTGAAAGTCACCTTGCCCACAGTAGCAGAAAAGGACTAGAAAAAAAACATATTCCAGGATAACATCCTTTCCACCTGCACTTAGAATCCACATAGATAGTAAAGCATGGATGTAGATTCCTCATTAATGCATGCTATCAAGAGCTTCTTCCCATCCTCATTCCTGTGCTGTATCAATTCCCAGTCCTGGTGTCTTGGCTGTCAGACTCTTTCTTTGTCATGATTGGTTGAACTTATATTTTCAATATTTATAAACAGTTTTGGAAAGATTTAGAGAGACTGTCCACTAGAGCTTTAAGTAAAAATATTAATATGTAGACATAGTCTGTAACTCAGAGTTACATTACTTCTAAAGATCTGGAGCAGGAAATTTCTCAAGATCTCATGAACAACAGGGTGAATGAATGAATTATAGTTTAATAACAACAGAATTCTCATTCAGCCAAGAGAATTAAAGACCCACAATCAATGTAACAATATAGTTGGCTTTCATGAATATAGGAGAAGTCACACATGAAAGTATATATGCTGACTGATTCTATTTATCAGATTCTATTTATCAAGATAGAGACAGGCAATGATGAGCTGTAAGAGACTTATACCAATAGCCTCCAACATTGCCAGTTTCACCGGTATCCCACTACAATGATGGAACGTTGACCTATGTATACAACTACTTCCTCTTTGTACAAAGAGAAGACAAAATTTTGTTGTTGGTGTTTTTTTTTTCTTTGTTTCCTCCCCTACTAATATAGATTAGAAAACTTATCATGTCTACACACTGTGCTCTGTATAACTACTATGAGGACAATAATATTCAATGTATCAAAAAAATGATAGAGACAGGCAAATTTAGTACACTATTAGATATCTGGAGAGTACATGTTTGTGGAAGACTGAAATGAAAAGGAACGGCTTTTAAGGAAATTTTGTTTTTGTTTTTTTTTTATAGATTTTTGCTATACATTTTGGGTGTTCTGAGAGAGTGATTTCAGAGACCTCATTTCTTCTGCTGTATGTAACTTTTATGTATGTGAGGGTAGGTTATATTTTAATTACATTTTGTGAAGGCAAATGGCAATGTTTCAAGAGGAAGGAAAAGCAACACCTAAATTGTTGATAGAAATTTTCTCCATTTTTAGTATTTGTTAGAAAAATTAAAGATTATAGGACTGTGCTTCTTCTGTAAAGCCTCAATCAGGTAATGAAATGAGTTAAACCAGCCAACAGGCAAGGGAAAGAGTGGAACATAAAAGCTGAAGAGATGAATTTTTCTTTGAGACTAAATACACTATCCTCCCAGAAATCTACATGAGTCCAAATTCCAGAAGTAGGTTTACCCAAGGCTTCCCATTTCCCTTTAGAAATAAATACACTTTCTAAAACTGTACAGCTCACACACAGGCTTAGTGAGTAATGGGCTCACAACTTCAATTTATTATTAAAATATTTTCATCCATGACAACCTGAAAAGATAAGGGGTCACAGAGCTATGTAGATGACATTTTATAATAGCCACTGTTAGAGACAGATTTAATTTTAAAAATCCTGTTTGTAAACCATAATATTATAACTTGACACAACTGTTCAATGATAATTTTTACTCCAAAGTTTGTGCTTAAAGATTTTCATCAATATGATTTATAAGTTTAAAAATACGGCAAATTTTCGTCTGTACATCACTTTACAGATCTTTTTCTTAACAATTTATTATGGTCTAACTTCAATATTTAAAGCTTACCTATAATTAAAGTTACTTAGTTATAAGTACAGTTAACAGTTAAATATAAAAATTATTATTTATATATTACTACAAATCCTTTAAAAAGACCAAATTCTGAGATACAGAGAAAGAATTATTAGAAAATTATAGGGCCTCAAT
>PVKN010044061.1:0-10150 GCA_004027915.1 Capromys pilorides
TGAAGAATTTCTTTGGATATGTTACTAATGTAAATGTGGATACATTTTACTTTAGTGGGGATTGAACTCAGCGCCTTTGTTTGCTAGGCAAATGCTGTCAGATTCATCTCCAGCTCATTAATGTACATTGAAGGGTAATTATTTAATTGCCATCTTGAAGTTTCCTTATGTCAAGACATCTGTGTGCAACAGCATGCTCATTTTGGTATAGTTAAAATTGCTATGTATCTAGCTGCGAGGCTTTGAATTAGAAGAGATCTACTATTGACCACCAGATGGCAGCAACGAAGGGTCTTCAGAGCCTTGCAGACAGAATTTCTTTCCAGATACTAGGTGCTTAAATTTTATTAATCAGCTTGTCCTCCGTTGAAAAACTCCTTTATATAATATCGGAAGAAAGGTATATTTCACCTGACATATAGGAAATGAGCTTTAACTCTGAATTATTGGAAATCTGGATTAATGAGGTTTTAATATATAGGCATGTTTACAAAACTAATAGGGTAGTCTTTTTTAAAGAATGTGGCACATTAGTCACAGCATGCCATACATTATTTCATGTACAAATGTTCTTTATTCTAAAACAGGACAGACGAAAACGAAATTTGGTTGCACTGTGCTAGCAGGAATGTTGAAACTATGGACATAATGGTAGCCACATATATTTTAGTAATGCAGTGTATGTGTTAGATTGTTGTCTCCCAGTTAACCTGAATGGCTGTTTATTTTGTGTTTCAATGCCAAATACAAATATGCTATTAATAGTAGTGATAATAATGACAATAACAATGTCGTTATCTCTGTTTATCATGTTCTGAGTAGTTGACCAAATAATTTTGCTTATTTTATTTATTCATGTTTTAAAATTTCATTTTCTACATTTGGTACAGGGTCTCACCATGCAGCTCAAACTCATAGTGATCCTCCTGTTTTCAGCCTCCCCGGTGCTGGGATTACAGACATGCTCCACCACACCCAGACTTGGTGGCTCAGTGCAGGGGTGCGGCTGGCAGAGCATCTGGTACCTGGGATTGAACCCTGGTGCCAGTGCTTGCCTATGCAAGCACTTAGTCCATTGAGCTATCTTGCTGGTCCTAATTTCCTATTTATTAATTGTACAACTAAATATGATGACAGATTCACTGACATATAAACTCAGGAAGATATCAGAGTACTATTTCAGGAAATACTTTCCTAATTATCTTTTACTTTCCTAGATGATTGATTGGGAGGAGTCTCACTGTATTTAGCTAAGAGTCTACTGTTCCCCAAATGAACGTATCTATCATGCATTGCAAACAAAGCAGACTACTGCTGCTGCTGCTGCTGCTGCTGCTGCTGCTGCTGCTGCTAGAAGCTGATGATTTATGAAGGACAGCATTTTATTACTGCTAAATCTGATAAGACATTCTCAAAGATGGTAATTTGAGATAATTGTCCCTGAATTGTCCTGTGTTGAGACAGGATGAGTCCCAGGTCACAATTCATAGGACCTGCATTTTCATCTTATGGTTGACACTTAGTACAACTGCAAAATGTCAATTTCTTTGCTTTTAAAACTGAGCTATTAGACTACATGATATATTTACCTCTAGAACCTGGCAACCATATAGGATAATCTTCTTGGCAAACATAAGCAGAATAGTTGGAGATGCACAGAGGAAAACAGATGTGTCCCCATATTATTTCAAACTCCTGAAAGACTGACTCCTAGAGGAAGCCCCTTGGTGAGAATAAATATGTCCTTCGCGTGTAACAATAAGAGAAGTTTAGTAAAATGACAGACAGCATTTTTGGTTTATATTCAATTTTAAATTACAATTAAAAAATAACAATCACTTAATTTCATGTCTAATGTCAATTCTTAGCAGTTTTGACACAGATTTAGCGGGCTTCCAACATGTCTCAGAATTTATCAGCATTCATTTTCCTTTGCTCTTTGACTTCTTTTGACTTCAAGCTTTGCTCACTGATTTCTTTCTCACCCACCCAAGGAGATCTAAAAATATCTTCCTATAAAAATTATTTTTTAATGCAGAGCAATTCCTGTCCCAAGGCTAGTTTATTTATAGGATGCAGTAGTAGAGTTAGCCCAATTAAGGAAGGAAGGAAAGTAGGAAGGAGGAAGAGAAGGGGAAATGTGGGAGGGGGGAGAAGGGAGAGAGAGAAGAAGAGAGAGAAAGAGAGAGAGAAAGAGAGAGAGAGAGAGAGAGAGAGAGGTTATTCCCAATACCTTATAACCACTATCTTACTCTTAACTTCTATGACATCAACTTTTCTAGATTCTTTTTACGAATGACACAGTTCTTAAAAGACAAACTGATAGGCTGGGGAAATAGCTTGGCAGTCTAAGGATGCAGATTCAGTCCCTAGTACTCTATGTTGTGTTGGCCCCAGAACCCAGGGTGCCCCATTCTAGTCACCGAAACTGAGCATAGTGGTACAAGCCTGTAATCTTAGTGCTGGGAAGGCTGAGACAGAAAGAACACTATGAATCTGAACTTCATAGCGAGACCATTTAGTACTTATTACCAAATAAGTAACTAAATGAAACCTGAAAAATTCAAAGCGATGAGCAGAAGCAGGCTGTTTTGGTTTTGTATAATTCACATCATGTAAATATTACTTTACATACTCTATATTCTGATTTTCCGTAGATAGATCTGGGTGCTGGTATACAGGTAAACCACCCTAGCACTGGGATCACAGGGTGGACAGAGGCATTCCCAATGCTCCCCCAAACCATAGATGCACCACCTTTTCTCACTTGCCCGGTCAGATCTCTGCATGCCTTCTTGTTGCTGGTGACTAGTGCCAATTTTGGTTTTATAGATTTATGGCTCCAACTATGGCAGAGCAGGGAAAAGACCCTTTCTTTCACGTTACAACTTTTTTTCACTTTACAAAGTTTGTAGTTTCTGTGAAGAGGTTCTAAGTTTTTCAGCTTTTGAGGACTTCAGAGAGGATTCCAAGGGATATTTGCAAAACACCATTGGGAGTTCTCTAACACTGTTGAATCTTTGGGGGCAGAGTAGGAGCAAGTTCTCTTCTGTTCCTGTCTCCCATATTTCCTTCTTTCCAGGTATTAGCTTTGCAGATGTGTTCATCTTGGCAGGGGTTTCCTAGGAAATGGACTTGGAGAAGGGAAGTAGTTTGAGTGCCAAAGGCTGTCCTGGGGTGTTTCAGGTGGTTACCTGTAGGCATCAGAGGTGCTCTGGAAAGCTGCATTGACACTGGTTTTCCTCAGTCTGGAAAGCTCTGGGCAGGGATAACACTGTGACCTTTCAGGTACATTGGTCAGGAATTGGATGCATGCCCTTGTGAAGGAGACATGATGCTAGCCACGTGGCTGTCTGCATAGTCTGCCTCCACAGCACTTGGGCTGGTGACATGATGCTTCAGTACCATGGAGAATCTGGGTGTCAGTGTCTATCACATCATCCTCAAGCAGAAACATTCTGGACTTGCTCAGTGGCTCTTCTTTTTGGTCTTACTTTCTCATCTTATTCTTCTATGAATATACCTTGAATACTTCTGTTCCCTGAAGTCACAGACTTGTTACTTCTTGTGGACTGAGGCCTCTAAGCTCCTGTTTCTGTCTCAGGTTCTATCCTTTAGCCCACAGGTACAGCCACCTGCTGAAAATCCCCACTTCAGGGCTCTACAGCTCACATAGGCAACTGTGTTCTCACTCAGCGTGCTCTGGCTGCAAGTTCACTTTGGTTTGAAATAAAATTTGGATTCACTTATGCCAAATTGGGGAATTCATTAGCCTATGCGTCCAGGCCATAGGCCCTCAGAATCAGGGCCTTGCTCTATGTGCTCATGCTGGTTTCTATTGGTCGACTGACTTTCCAAGAGTGGAAGTTGGCTGCTGGCAACTCCAGGCTCTTAGATCCAAGTCCATGCATGTGTGCAAGGGAAAAGAGATCATTAGCTGCACTTGAGCAGTACCTAGGAGAGACCTTGCAAGCCTATGTATGTTCATTCTAAGGACCAGTCAATATGGCCATGAAACAATAATTCCAACAATATTACGATACTTATGTTAGTGTAGCTACTAGGATAAGACATGTTTTATGTGTCAGGAATCACATTTAATATGTGCGTGTATTATTTTAAATGACATTTGCAATATCTCCTTATGCTGATAATGCCATTATTTGCATTTTATAGACAAAGGGTACATTAGGAAGTTGAATAGCTCATAGAAAGTCACTGTGATTCTCATCCAAGCAGTGGACACCAGAGCCTGTGGAAGCCACCAGACAGCTCCCATGTCCTCTAAAGGCAAGAAGTTCTGCTTTTCACAGAAGACAGTGGTTGTATCAGTGATTCAATAGGTTGTCTTTTATTATGATGAAACACATATCTATTAAAATTACCATTTTTCAATATAAAATTCAGTGACATTAAGCACATTCTCAATATTGTGCAACTGCTATCTTTTTTTAAAAAACTTTTCACCATTTCAGATGGAAATCTTATATCTGTTAAGGAATTATTCCTTATTCCTCCCTTCCTCACAGACCCTGGTAACTGTAAAATTGCTTTCTATCCCTACTGATTTGCCTGTTGGGGCATTTTTCATAAATGGGACATAGAACATATGGTCTTTATGCTTAGGTTCTTTCACCCATAATATTTTCAAGGTTGGGACATGTAGGATTTCAATATTTCATTCCTTTGGGTGGCTGAATATTCCACTGTTTGGTATACTACATACTATAGGTGGCTCTTCTATCTATCTATCTATCTATCTATCTATCTATCTATCTATCTATCTATCTATCTATCCATCCATCCATCCATCCATCCATCCATCCATCTATCTATCTATCTATCTATCTATCTATCTATCTATCTATCTATCTATCTATCTATGTGCAGGGATTATAGGCACATGTCACCATGCCCAGCCTCAGTCACTGTCTCAGTGCACCCCAGGGGCAGGGCTGGCACAGCTTGTGGTGCTGGATATTGAACTCTGGTCCCTGTGCTCTGCCTAAGCAGGCACTTTAGTCTGCTGAGCTACCTGGCTGGCTGTTAGGTGGTTACTTTTAAATGAGCTGTTTCGAACAGACAAATCCATGCAGGGTGGAAGCATATTAATATTTGCCAAGATCTCAGAAGAGAGGAGGAAGGGTTCTGACTGCTTATTGGATATGAGCTTAGTTTTGGAGTAATTAAATATTCTGGAACTAAAATGGTGAACTAAAATTTTTACAATTTTGTAGCTATAACAAGTGTGATTGATTTTACACTTTAAAATCAACTGCCCACCTTCAGTGGAATGTGTACTTATATAGTACATATAAACTTCTTTGCCTGTAACCTTCCCAACTTCTGCTTGCCCCATGCCTCTAGGACAGTGATTGGTATGGCCCCAATTTTAGGAGCTGTACTTAGAAAATCTATACCATTTGTTAAGGTTTGGATTTGAAGTATCCCCAAAGCACTTGTTGTAAAGGCTTGGTTGCCAGCTGATGGCTGCTTGGGAAGTGCTTCAGTTTCAAGGGCTCTAATTTCACCAGTGGATTAGTCCATTGATGAGCTCACACTCTGGTGGTATTGTTGGAAAGTGATGAAAATGGGAGGCAGGGCCTGCTTGAGGGAAGTGCATTATGAGATGTGAGTTTAGGGACTATATCTGGTCCCTGACCCTTTTTCCCTTGCTTTCCTGATGCCATAGGAGTAGCAGCTTTTCTCAGCCATTCTCTTCTGCCACAGTAGCCTGTCTCATATCAGGCCCACAGCAATGGAAGCAGCTCATAATGGACTGGAAGCTCTGAAGCTATTAGCCAAGACAAACTCACCACTTAAGAGTTGTTTATCCCAGGTACTTTGTAATGGTAATGAAAAACTGACTAACACATTATCCTCAAGTGCTTTCTTTTTTTCATCTCCTATAGCTAAAGAACCAAGAGGTACATATGTCCTCTTCTTCCGAATATATCTCATCCATCCTTTCTTACCATCACACTATTAGGGTTATTACCAGTCCACACCATTTACTCTGTTTGTCTTTGTATCACCACGCTAAGTGCCATCCTGTTTTTCACAGGGCTCTGCCCTTGCCTCCTAATTGCAATGGGTCCTCACTGGCTACTATATTGTATTCTTTTATATTGAAAATGTTAGTTTGCTTGCATGATTTCCATGTCTTCCAACCTTTTTGTCATCATGTTGCTTCTTGAGCCCCGCTTGTCTTTATTTCTATCCATTCTTTCCCCCAGGCATCCTGGTCAATGGTGGTCCATCGAGAACTCCAAGTACTCAACCCATCCAGTACTTTTTTCTCACCCTTGTGTTTTTGTGTACAAGTTACTTAGACCTGAAGTGCTTCTCCTTTGGATGTCATCTTTTACCTGTCTATTACCTAGTCCATCTTTTGGTCTCACTTTAGGGGGCTTTTCTTTTGGGAAATCAACCCATGGCCCTCTCTGAATGACTGAGGCATGTGCTCACAATGGAGCCCATATTTAATCCAATTGTCTTATCCATTATACTCTGTTGAAGAAGCCAGTTCATTTGACAAGCTCCTTGAGACTTGTGACCCTCACAGTTCTTTCAGCACCTGGTAGGACTGGGCCCCAAGTACATACTGATGTGATCCATGATGAAGCTCACTTTACCTCTAGGAAGTGGAGTCCCTCACTGTAGTTGTGAGTTGCATGAGTTGCAAGTCTATCAGCTAGGCCTGCTTCCATGTCTCCATGTGTCAGTGGGAAAGCAGCGACTATTATCACATAGGTGTTCTGATCTGTACTGTGACATATGCCATGCAGAGGAATCCTAAATAAATTGGATAAGGATAAGTGATATGTTTTAAGGGTTTAATTAAAAATGGCTGTAGAATTCTTACTTGCTGATTATAGACAATGCCTTTTAATCATGAGGCTTTAGCTATTTGACAAAAGATATTGCAAAAATGTTGTCTCATTCCCTTCCTCACCCTCACCGGATCAGCATCTCCGTATCACAAATTATTTCCCCTCCACTGAAAGCCAGTCATTTGAAGGCATCCATTTCATGGACAATTATTACGTATTATGCTGATGTAGAGCACATTTAATGACAAGAAATAAAAAGGATTAACTGTCACTGCAGACTTGTCATATTTGATAGTCTGGAGGATTTTATTTCCCTATTGGGTGGCGAAGACACTGTAGCATCAGAAATGTGAGCTGCCACCCTCGTTATGCGCCCAGATCATCATCCATGTACTTCCCCTGGCTTTTCAGGGCACATCACACCACTAGATAGAAAGATTTTCTCTGAGAATAGCAGCAAACTCACCACAACTACTTTTTTTTTTTTTTTAGCTTTGTTTATAAAACAATACATTCAATTATAAAAAATAACTAAAAATGTTTCTGGCAGGAAAGAGTGCATAGCCTTTATATCCACTCATCCCCCCACCCCCACAGGTCATCCATCTGAAGGCAAGTACAGCTCTTCTGCTCAGGGCTTTTTCTGTGCAGCCCAGGAGGGCTGAGGAGGAGGCAATATAGAGTAGCTTTTATTTCATCAGTGATTAGTCCCCTCTCCTTTTTCTGATCAAGTTGCTCCTGGGAAGATTATCACTGGTACTCTGATTACTACAATCAGAAGTGGTTCCTCAGTTTCCCCAGTTTCTGGTGAGAAAGGAGTGAAAGCTCCAAGTGGTGATGAAGATACTTCTAGTGGATGCTTCTTAAACCACTAGAAGAAATAAGAGTTCCCTGTCTGCTTCCCTTTCTGATGATGGATATGGGCTAGTGGAAAGCTCACAGGACCCCAGAGCCAGCTGGACCTTGCACAACATTGTGTTTCTTTCCATTTCTGAAAATTTCTACACCTCAACCTCTTCCACTATAAAATACTCTCAATAACTTTTATCTTGGAGTGTCATGGCACAGAGAAAGAGTAATACAAATAATTAAGAAATATTGAATTTATCCTCTGGGCCATGTTCTGTACTTTGTGTTTTGTGATTCAACCTCCTGACATGCTATATAACTGACTTTATTATTTTCATGTCCCAAGTGAAGACATGGGTTGGAGTGATTGAATATGTAAGATGTAAATTATCTTTGTTAAATGTTGCTAGGTTAGCATAAACTGAAATTAAGATGTTTGATAATATATGAGTAAGACGTTGTTGCATTCTATGCAAATATGGTGCTGACTACTAAAGACAGGAGATTCTGGGATCAGTACAAGTCTCCTACCATGTGCCCTGCCATAGTTTAATTCTCCTGTCACTTTTCCCAATAAGAACTACTGTAAAGCTCTTTGTCTCGAAGCTTGTGATGTCACTGGCTTCTATTTGGTTGAAAAGCAGGATTTCCATATTAAATTCACATTCATCTGAGGTGCAGAGTGCTCCCTGGTGCCAACACATTCAGAAAAACAAATACCAGATAGGCATTTTACCAAAACTAAGTAGTGGACAAAAAGTTTGAAAGGAAAACAGGTTTCTCGGGTCTATCAACTGTCAAGGTTGTTATTCAGATGATTGAGAAATAGACTTATTCCTGTCAAAAAGATAATTGGTTAATGGAGACACAATTTGTAAATATCCTGCTCGGAGTGCTCGCACTATCAAGAGTGTGTTGAGGAGCTCCACCACTGTTGGCCCCTTCCCGGGAAAGAGTGATTTTCTCAATGTTGATCTCCACAATGGGAGGGGCAGAGAAGGGTTCGGCTACAGCGAGGCTGTGCCAAGTGCTCTGAGATCATTATTCATTTCATGATATTTTTAACTAAATTACTAAAAAGGCAACATTCATGTGGTCCAAATTTTTAAAAGTATTCAAAAGATATTTGATGTATGAGTGAGTAGGTTTATACACTGTACAAGAATTGGTTTACATTCGGGGTACTTTTCATCTGTCTGCCAGTCAAAAATGTGCATGCTCTTAAAATGGGATATAGAAAATACAAATGATTATTATCTTCTCTTCTGTTTCTTGCCATATTTAGCTTCAAATTCCAGTGAGCAATTTTTCAGAAGTGTGAGTAAGCAAATATGGTCCACTAGGTAGATGCATGTGAGTCTGTCCTGGGGAGCAGAAGCTGAGGTGCAGACAGTTCCTTCTCAGTATTGAAGAGAAGACGCATGTAGAATGGATCTTCAGTCAGTCAGAAGCGTGCTACTGCTTAGTGTAAGATTTCAAGGTACTGAATCCAGGAATTGGATTTGTATTTCAGAGAGAACAGATGTGAAATACTAAGCCAAATGAGTGTGTGGATTTTCCACATCTGTCCCTTCATTTTCTGTATTTTTGCTTCATTATCTGCATCTTCAGAATGCTGTATCTGTCGTGTGCCAGCAGATGGCAATATTATGAGATTTTTTTTTTTTTAAAAGATGGTTAAAATGAATGACATTATTGGTTGTTCCCAGATCAGTCAGCTGGAAGCAACAGGATCTTTATTGGTGAGCTCTTCAGTATTACAGAGTTTGTTTTCTTCAGTTTTTCAATAAATATTAGGATAGCTTTTTCCACATCAACATTTTGGTATCAAAACAATTTTTCATAAATCTTACATATCTGCTAATATAGAAGCAAAGTTTATTACTAATAATATAAATATGATTACAAAGTTGTACAAAGCATATAATATGCCTAAAGTTTTAAGCATGTGAAACAATTTGTAAATTTCTTCTGTTCTCTAGAGAACAGAAGATAGGAGAACCATAGCATATTGTCCTATTGCTATTTTTTAAAACCAACTTTAGACTTGAAGAAGTATTTTTATATTTGACCTGTGCATTTGTTCAAAATTTGTAAACTCCTTTAGAAATTGTATACTGTATTTTGGATTGAGCTTCTTATCTTAGTTAAGAGTCCTATAAAATTTGACCCCCTGACTGAACCTCTAAAGACATTTAAGCATCTCTGAGTTCTGGCTGTTGGGAGAAACTTCAAGCAAAATACCTAAAGTGTGAAAGAAATGAGATTGAATCTGTATTGTAGCCTGGAGGAAAAGAACTCTATTCTTGTGTCAGCTTTACCAGACCTTGTCATCTATCACTTTTCTGGTCCTTTTCCCTTTGCTAGCCATGTCCTGGGACTTGGGAGCATGCCACAAGCTATTCCTACCAGGGAGATGCAATCTATATCTGTCAATAGATTTTCTTTTCTTTTTTTTTTTTTTTTGT
>PVKN010044062.1:0-10144 GCA_004027915.1 Capromys pilorides
GGGAGGCCGATCCACAGTGCGCAATGATCTCGTGTTTTGTCCCTTGGAGCAGTGCTGGAGCCCTGGTGGCGTCCGAGGGGGGCAGGACCAGCTCTGTTTCCGTGGGAATCTTTGGAGTGTGGACTCCAGTGCCTTTGCCACTCGGCAGGTCTTCCAGAGCAGCCTCCTGGTAGATTCCCTATGTTTTCCTAGACAACCACGGCCACAGCCTGCTGGCCTGCTGCGCTGCTGCGACTCCTCTGCTGGCCACAGCCAGGAACCGCACGAGCGAGTCGGTGTCGCCCGCCCCACGCGCCTCCAGCCGGCTTGGCGTAGCTCGAGACCCTAGGCTCGGGCCTCATCCCGATCCACACGCTCCCGGAGGCCGTCCAGGCGCGGGCTGCGAGGGTGAGGCCGAAAGACAGCTCGGTGGA
The DNA here is from genome assembly GCA_004027915.1 of Capromys pilorides. NCBI lineage: Eukaryota > Metazoa > Chordata > Mammalia > Rodentia > Capromyidae > Capromys > Capromys pilorides. Next base: position 414 of record PVKN010044062.1, read on the forward strand.
GGAGGGCCGCGCTGTGGCTCCTACTCTGAGCAGTCCGGCGGCGGGGGACCAGGCGGCAGTGCTCGGGTTCTGCCCAGCCGAAGGCCGGACCTGTCCGGAGAAGGGGAGCGGCGGATCTGGCGGCCAGTGCCGCAGCCGCGCCGCGCACTCGGGCGGCCGAACTGGCAGCGACATCTGCGGGCCCACTGTCCCCTGGGGACGGAGAGGGGCCACAGTCTCGCCTAGGAAAGCCAGCCACACGGCTGGCTCTCGCCTTCTGCTTGAGTCCGGAAGAAAAGCGGATGCGCCTGCAATCCTCGGGTGCGGGGTGGCTCCGTGTGCGTTGTGCGTGCGGAAGTGCCGGCTTTCTGGGATGCTAGATGTCCGCGGGTGCGGGGTGTCCGCGGGATGCGGGATCTCGGAGGCCCAGCGAGCGGAGGGAAGCACCTACACCACAAGCGACTACAGGTCCAGACCCCAGACCGGGAAGGGTTAACGGCGGGCAGGCTGGCTTCCCGGTAAATAGAGAGCAGCTGCCCGCCGGCCCTTTCAAGGCTTTGATTGGCTGCCAATGACATCACCGCCCGAGTCTCAGCAGTCAGGCCCGGGGCGCCGGGCCACAGTCCCGCCCCAACGCTGCGAGGCCCCGCCCCCGACACGCCCCCGGCCTCCCATTGGCCGCCGGTCTCGGTGAAGTGGCGGTCCGCCTTCTCCGGGCTCGGATTGGCTCAGGCGGCCTAGGTCGGGGGCCGGCCCACCCCCTCGGAATCTTACATTTACAGTGTAGCAAAAGAGAAAGTAACTATGTTGCTGCTGGAGATCAATGAAGCCCGGTGAATGGGCTGCCCGCGCGGGTCCACGGCGGCAGAGGCGCGGCGCCGGGCAGTGCGCTGCTGCGCCGGGCGAGGAAGTAAGTGGAAGTCCCGCGGCCACGCGGGCGGTGTGTGCGCGCGTGTTTGTTGGTGCGTGTGTGTGACTGCGCGCGCGTGTGTGCGTGTGTGTGCGCACGCGAGGAGCAGAGGGGAGCTGCGCGGACGCAGGACCGCGGGGTGTTGCCCGGCCCTACGCGCCCACGCTGCGGTCCTCCTGCCGGGCCCGAGGGAGCCGCGCTTGTTGGGATGCTTTGCGGCAGTTTGGTCGCCGGCATGCGAGCCCGCTGCGCGGCGAGGACCGGACGGTGGGTGCCGCGAGTGGGGAAGAGCGTTCTCCACGCTCCGGGTCTCTTCCCGGCCCTAGCCTGGCTGGCGAGCCAGGTCCTCGGATCGGGGCTGCCAGGCCGGGCCGGTGATTCCAGGCGCCGCGCTCACAGTCCTTCTGCTGCAGGGATGCAGCCCATCCGGCAGCGCACTGGCATAGGCAGGGGTCCTGGGCGTCCTGGGAGCAGGCCGGGGTGTGCGTCCTCGCGCAGAGGCTGGAGAGCCGGTCCAGAATGCCCCCCGGGTACCACCAGGGCAGGCTTCTGCCGCCAGCCCGGTCCAGCTGCGAAACAGTTGCCCCTGCTGGAATAGTACTCCTTCTCCAAAAAATACTACGTAAGGGGGTGGGGAGGGAGGCGGGAGGCTGGGTCTCAGCTCCCATCCAGAGGTGCTGGCTGAAACCCGACTGGGGGGTACGCGTGCCCTGCGGTGCCTGCGTGGATTCCGCCTGTGACACTTTGGCTGCCTGTGACAGAGATGACGGTCTTGTGTAGACGATGATAGATGACATTTTTCCTGATCACTCTTAAAGTTCGCTTAGGTGAGCCTCTGTTGCTTGAGATTTGGTTTCCCGGTTGGGTCCATGTCTGACGGCAGTAGCCAGCAGGGTCCTGCGGGCATCCAGTGCCCACAGGGGCAGGAGCAAGGGGCCAGGGGCAGGGGGCTGTCACTACCCTTTGCAGGCTCCCTGGAGGAGGCAGCAGTGTCTGCTAAAGACCCCAGCTCCCGGCGTTGTAGGGCTGACCCGGTACAGGGCAGCAGCTTCACCAGGGTGGGAGACCAGAGGGCAGGGCAGGCCACGGAGCCCGTCCCATCCTCAGAGACCAGGTGAGTGCAGCAGGGGCAGGGCATCGGCAGGCAGCAGACCTGCCAGGGCTCAGTTTCCAGACCTGGCTCCTCCACCAGCTTGAGACTTTATTTTAACGTACCAGGTGGCAATACAAAGGGGAAATGGCCTGAGCGGGCATCCCTAAGAGGGCATCAGAAAACATGCGGTGCTAGTGTGACTCCGCTGAGGTTTTCAGATGACCCCGAGGATGGGGAGCAAGAATGAGCCCTCCTTAAGCCAGTTCTCTCCGGGGAGTCTTTCGTTCTGATCTGTAGAAAGTTGACATCCGCCTGGGGTATATTTAGCTGCTGTGTATTTCTGTGAGCCTGGCCAGTGCTGTTGGTCATCGCTGAGTTGCAGTGGGAGAAGGAATGAAATGGCCAGCCTCTGTGAGGGTACACAAATGGGGCTCCCGCCGTGCCAGCCCATTTGTCCAGGAGAACAGATCCCTTCTGTCTGCAGCTTTCCAGATTCTTTGAGCTCTCACCTTCTGGAAGCTGAACTTTGATGCCATCCACGAAAGGTTGTTCATTAACATTGGCAACATGAAGTCCAGGGTCAGGGAAGCCTCAGGAGCCAGGTAGACAGGGTCCCCCATCTGCATCCTCGTGAATCCATTGGAATGGGTGCCAGGCTCCAGAGGCTGTGACAAAGGGCATTTTGCATTTTACTCTGAGGTAGGGAAAGGCTTCTCCCCAGGACTGGATGAGACTGCCGTTCGTGCCATGTGGCGACTTTATTCTTTCTTTCCCCCTTCCCCTCCTTTGCAGACTCCTGAGTTCTTCCTGAGTTACCAGCTTCCAGCCTCCTCATGCCTCCGTCTCCTTTAGATGACAGGGTAGTAGTAGCACTGTCCAGGCCCGTCCGACCTCAGGATCTCAGCCTCTGCTTAGACTCTAACTACCTTGGCTCTTCCACCCCCGGCAGGAGCAGCCATCCGTCTGTCATTGCCACCACCGTTGTGTCCCTCCAGGCTGCGAATCTGACGTATATGCCCTCATCCAGCGGCTCTGCCCGCTCCCTGAATTGTGGATGCAGCAGTGCCAGCTGCTGCACTGTGGCAGCCTACGACAAGGACAGTCAGGCCCAGACCCAAGCCACTGCCGTGGGCACAGCCACCACTGCTGTTGGAACCTCTACCACCTGCCCTGCCAACCAGATGGTCAACAACAATGAGAACACAGGCTCCTTAAGTCTACCGGGTGGGGTGGGCAGCCCCGTGGCAGGGACCCCCAAGCAGCTAGCCAGCATCAAAATCATCTACCCCAATGACTTGGCCAGGAAGATGACCAAGGGCAGCAAGAGCCCCCTGCCCAGCCAGGGCCCTGTCATCATTGACTGCAGGCCCTTCATGGAGTACAACAAGAGCCACATCCAGGGAGCTGTGCACATCAACTGTGCAGACAAGATCAGCCGGCGGAGGCTGCAGCAGGGCAAGATCACCGTGCTGGACCTGATTTCCTGCAGGGAAGGCAAGGACTCTTTCAAGAGGATTTTTTCCAAAGAAATCATAGTTTACGATGAGAACACCAACGAGCCCAGCCGGGTGATGCCCTCGCAGCCTCTCCACATAGTCCTTGAGTCCCTCAAGAGAGAAGGCAAAGAGCCCTTGGTGTTGAAAGGTAATGCCCCCTGCCCCGCCTGCCAGCCCCCCTCCTTGCCCCACCCCCAGCCCAACGTGGCCTTTCTGCCCACCTCCGTGCCCACTCTGGCGTGTTTTGCTTCTGTGAGAAGAATGCCTTGGGTGGGAGGCGGGGAGATTCGAGTCCTTGCCTGGCCTTGGCTTCTGACACATGCCGCAGATCAGGTCCGGCCGCCTCTCTACAGAGGGCCCATGCCGGGCACCTGCCTGGTTCCTGGGCTAGGTGAGTGTTCCTGTGTCTCACCTCTAGCAGTGTGGATGGGACAGGGGCCCGCGGTGCCGGCTTGCAGGGCCCCTGGAGGGAGCTGCTCTTCGGGGGAGTTCTTCCGCTTTCTCCCCTCTCTGGCCTCCCTGGGTTTTGGGTGGTTGCTAAAGTGACCTTCGAGAAGGGCAGAGATCTATGTGAAGGCCCCAGGGAAGAAGAGAATTCACCCTGGTGTCCATCCCTCTGCCAGATCTCCAAGGAGACAGAGGCATTCTAGTGACATAGTCCCTAACCCATGGTCGTTTTGGGCTTCACCAGCTGGCGTTGTAGCTTCTCCCAAGAGACCATGGTGGGTGGCTTTCCCTGTCCGTGGGTCCCAGCATGACGGAGGTCAAAGGAGCTGAGCCTGAGGAGAAATTCAGAGCCTACTCTGGGATCATTGTGGCAGGGCCGCCTGCCTGGCAGGGAAGTCTCACGCCTGCCTGTACCCACCATGGTCCCCGCAGCCTTCTCTCCACTGTGGTGCCTTCTACCTGGCGGAGGTAGCAGAGCCCTCCTCTTCCTTCTCCCCTCCTCTTGGGTTTTGACCAAGGTGCCAGTGGTTCCTGGGGTCTGGCTCAGACCTCCTGGGCGCACTCAGCCAAGGGGCTCTGGCTGCCCTGATCGCTGTGCGTATTTAAATTGCCGCTTCCCTTTGGGGGCCAGGGGGCTTATCCTTGTCTTTGAGGTGCCATTCTGCCCTTGCCTTCTGGGGGGCACTCCTGCCCCCTCGCATGCAGTGTCCTCACCTCCGTCCCTGTTCTGTCACTGCCCTTGCCACTCTCCTCCTCATCCTCAGGCTCACTACCACCGCGTCTTTCCCTGAGGAGTGGTCTTTGGTGAAGGAGAGCATCTCCGCTGCATGTGGAGAGGGCTAGGATTGCAGGCACCACTTCTGGGGAGATTCCTTGCAGTCTCACCCAGGTCGGAATCTGCCGTGAGATCTGCATTCTGCTCCTGTTTTAGCAGCAGATTGGATTCTAGTGTTTCTCAGTAGGCTGCCCTGCTGTTGTTCTCACAGGGTAATCTTGGCCAGGCTTGTCTTTCTCAGGTGAGGAAACACTGTTCGTTTGTGACAGCTTGTCTTGAGGAACAAGGACAGAGAGTGTTGCTGGTCTCACGTCTCCTGTAGAGTCCATATTCTCGATGAAAAGCAGGCTCCTTGTGTCCCCGTAGACTGAAAAGCGTCAAGCGACATGAGTTCAGAGGACTCTGAACTGGAGCGTGGGCTCATGGGGAGGGGCAGGTCCCGTCCCTCTGATGTGCCCTGGGCCTGTTGGGAGGTGAGAGGACCGTGTCTTGGGACCTCTGTGAAGTGGGGTTCTCTCACTGCGCTGTGGGTACAGCTGGTGCCAGGCAGCCGGCTGCCCCCAGAGCAGGGGTAAGATTGCCCGGTGGGGCGGGGCGGACGGCGCTGACCTCACCACGGGCGGCCGCAGGGACGCCTGGGCATTTTCAGGTTGGGAAGACTCGGAGGTGGTTGCTTCAGAAGACGCTCTGGTGGTAGAGGTTGGATTCTTTGTAATTTGGGGGAGGGGGCCTTTTCATGAGGTACCTAGGAATCTGGTGGAAAATGTATAGCTCAGGTGCAAGGAGTTGCATTCTGTTGACTATTACCACGGTTCACCGGGTATCTGCTGGGGGATTGGCCCACAGCAGGCCAGGCCGGAGGGTATTCGAGCACCTGGAGCCGCTCCTGCTTCGGGGTGGGCGGGCGGGTCGGGAATCCCACAGCACCGCTGGGGCTGCTGTGGGGGGCATCTCTCAAGGCCTGGTCAGCAGCTTCTTGCGGTGCTTGTGTGGGTCCAGCACACGGTCCTGGCCTGGCTTCCCTGTGAGGTTTATTTTAGGAGCCCTGTCCCTTGGTGATCTGAGATTGTATTTCGGTGGAGGGGTAGTGGTACCATTTTGGCAGGGCGGATGTGGTGGCGCGGGTGGTGAGGCTATCAGGGAAACACATGGAAGGCCTGGTGCGTTTATTCTGGGGATTTCAGTGCAGTCTCGGGTAATTTATACCTGTCCCGGCTGAGTGCCTGGCTGTGTTTGTAAACACTGGTTGCTACCCTCGCTGCCCAGGGCCCTGCCCCGTCCGTGCCAGGCTGTCCATGTTGGTGCTGCCTGTCAAGTGAAGCGGCTGCTGGTTGCTGTTTTAGTAACACTGCGTCAGGTTGGGAAGAGCTGATGAGCGCCGGAAGCCCCTGGGATTACGGCCTCGCTCTGATTTACGGCTCCCACCCCGTGTGACCCGCGTCTGAATCCAGCTTAGTGTCGTCTTCTGAGGAGTGGGCGTGTCCAGCCTGAGCCTCCGCTCCCCCCCCACGAGAACGAGCGAATGAATAAATATGCGAGGCTCTGAGCATCACGCAGGGCTGTGGAGTGCTTCACCGGGGGCTGTCGCCGGGCTTCTGACCACACTGAAGAAGGCTGCTAGGCCAGCCTGGGCCTTTCAGAACCAGCAGCCCAAGCTCAATGTGAACCTGGAGCCTCCTTTCTTCCCAACACAACTGGGCTCAGGAACAGAATTGATTTGTCCTTTGCTGGTGCCGGCAGCCCATCGGCTGCTTCGGTTCCAAAGATGACAGATGCCTTTAGACTTTTTATCATAAATAGTGCTGTTTAGAGAAGTTAGGGAGTAGGGTGAATACCCCATCCCTGGCAACCAATCATGAGTTCCTTGTTTGCTTCCCTTCTCTCTCCTTTTTTAAAAAATTTTTCTTCTTGAAATGTTTTAGAGCATAGACAACATTGGGATATATTTAAGTATGGCTTGCTAAGACTTCGTATTTAAACTTAGTTGTGCTAAGGCTCATTTACAGAGTAGCCGGGGCGTGTTCACTGCTAGCCACCCTAGGGCCATGCTCCTGTCCAAGTGATTTTCAAAGACAGGGTCCTAAGTGTCAGAACAAGCAGTCCTCAGAGGGCAGGGAGGGCTCAGGCACCCCGGACTACATTCGAGGTCCCCGGTGTCCGTCCCAGAGCCCTGGCCTCCCCTGACTGACCCGGAGCGATGGCCTTGGATGGGCTGTGGGGACCAGAGGTGTTCGGTGGGGGTTAAGCACAGGCATGGCACTGGCTCCGCCGGGTGGCTTCCCACGGAAGAAGCCCCGGCTTTGCGTTACTTTTGTACTGCCGAACTTCCCCGGCAGCTTCCAAGTGAGTTGTGGTCTGGACCCCACCTGCTCCCGGCTCACACAGACCTTTGCTGGGAGTTGGGAATGAAGTGAGAGCGTGAACAGCACGCTCAGAAATCAGAGAAAACGTTTTTTTCTTTTCTCTCTGTCCTTTATTGGGGACAAAGAATGAATAAGAACCCTCCCCCCCCCCCCGCACACCGCACACACATACACTCAGAGATGTCTAGAGGATTTTTAATTGAAAATAATTTTTTAATGCAAGTCTGATGTGAAGTGAAATCTTTATCTACATTCACAAACTTAACTGTTAATATTCTCAGCCTCTGACTCATGCCCAAGGCTGGGTGCCAGACGCAGGCTTTGCAACAGAAAGGGGAGAGGTGGCGGGCGAACTTTGGGTCAGACTCACTGCTCCTGCTGGGGATGCTGGTGCCCCCCACGGGGCCTAGCTCGGCTGCTCCCACTTGCAGCCCTTGCTTTCCTCCTTTACAAAAGACGATACGGTAGTGGCCAGCTGCTGGTGTGGGTTCAGGAGCTGAGCGCGTTTACCGAGTACTGACAAGGGCTCCGTGAGAACAGCTCAGCGCTATTAGTACTATTGATCGAGCAGAAATGTGGGGCCAGGGAAGAGGTGATTTTGTCTCCCCTTCCAAAGGAGCACAGCTAAGCGAGGTCCAGCACCGCGTGCATGGTGTGTGTGCATGCGTGTGTGTGTGCTGCTCTGGCCTAAAAATAACCTGGTGACTGTTACCAAATTTAAGTGGCATAAAGTTGAAGTGCTAAGTAACTGCAAAAACATGTTCAGTCAAGAGGCTACGGTGATGTGGGCATATCTTAGAACTGTTTATTTGTATAGGAATTTATGAAAACGTGATGATAAATCTGTCCAACTAATGTCCTGTCCTGAGTAATAACGGTATAAGATTTCCGAGCCTTGCTTTTCCTGGCTTCTCATTAGGGGAACCTATTTTTAGGAGGAGGGTGTAGACCGACTATAAAAGGGTGGGGGGGATGCTCTCCTTGCCCTCACCTGCCCGCCGCAGCCCCTGAGGGCCACCTGGTTGCCTCAGGGTCTCTGTTGCCCAGCAAGGTGGGGCTTAGCTCATTTTCACCTGGTCACCCCAGGGACCCCCTGTGTGTCTATCAGCAGCTCGGGTGACAGCGCAGGTGTCCCCGCCCACTGAGCAACGGGATGGTTCCAGCATCGCAGAACAGAGCAAGGTGGTAGGTGTGTGCCAATTGCAGACAGTGCCAGGTGTCCACCACTCCCTGGCCACGCCCCGTGGACCCATTAGTGACTGTGACTGGGAGGAGGAGCCCGTTGGTGCCAGCACCAGCAGTGGGAAGGGTCACATCTGACTCCGGTCAAGGAGGCCAACTGAGTCACCATCGTACCTATCAAAGACAAGCTCAGAAACTCTTCCCTGGGCACCGGTAGACGGTGGTGACGTGTTAGAGAAAGAGAAGGGGGTGGGAGGCTCGCCAGGCAGAGCTGACTGTCTAATTGTTTTTGTTCTGTATGTTTTAGGGAAAGGTCTACAGGGTGTTCAGGGTCTCACTACTACTTTGGACTCATAGTGATCCACCTGTTTACAGTCCCCCAAGAGCTGGGACTATAGGCTTGTACTACTATGCCCTGTCTCAATTGCCCTCTCGGCATGCCCTGGGGGCAGGCCCAGCATGGCAGACCTGGGAATTGAACCCCCAGCCCCTGCACTTGCTTGCAAGTGCTTTAATCCACTGAGCTATTTGACCAGCCCTGATCATCTAACTGTGCTTTTAAACAAGTGGGCAGGAGGAGGGCGCGAGAACTGTGGATACACATCAGGCAGATTCATCTGCAGAACTAAAAAACCTCAACAGAGACACCCCTGCCTCAGCTTCCCGCTGAGCTACTTCCCAGCAGTACCCTGGGGCTGCCCGGGGTCTTGGTTACAGGCCTTGCTTGTTAGAGCCATGCCCAGTGCCCGTGAGGGCTGCCTGGGTACAAAGTGCATTGCGCTGAGGTGTTAGAGAGTGTGTGTAATGCGAGCTGGCAGAAGAAGGTGCTGTCTGTGAGCAGGGCACAAATCCTGACCCGAGCGGTGCCCGTCTCACTGCTTTGGACTGGAGAAGCCAGCCTGTGGGGCCACAGGAGCACAAGCCCTCAGCTACCACTGAAGGCTGCACCTCTGCCTCCCTGGGCCAACCTCACACCGAGGTGCTCAGCTCTCCCCAGACAATCTGCGTAAGCCGGCCCGGGATGGGGGTGCAGCCTGTATTCCCATGGAGGTGTTTCAGAGCCGCTGGCTGATTCTAACACCCAGCAAAACTGAAGGAGCATTGATCCACTGGCGTCTTCTCATTATGCGGTTATGGAAACGAGGCTGAGGTTGATGGCATGGCCAAGGTCACACGCGTGATTAATTTTAGAGCTTTGGTCCTTGCGCTCCTGTCTGTCTTGCCAGATTGATGGATGGCGCTGTGTCCGAGTTATCTAATAACAATACCTACTAGATAGCATAACATTCAAAGTACTGTGTTGAACCCATCCATTTGAGCACAAATATCTTGTTGTCACTTTAATTCTGACATTTCAGTCCAGAACAAGAGGATCTAAGTCTAAGCACTTTGGAAACCAGCAGCTCATGGTCTAGATTTTACCTGGCCTTGGAAACACGACCAGATTTAACACTGATCTGATTCTGTCTTCTGAGTAACCTAACGG
>PVKN010044063.1:0-10153 GCA_004027915.1 Capromys pilorides
GGCTCAGGCTGCTGCCCAGAGGAGGACCCAGCACACCTTGGCAGGGGCAGCAGGACCTGCCACCATGCAAAGAAATACCTGCCCAGACACACAGCCCCCAATGCCACCTCGTCTTCTCCCAACATTTAAACTCTTTATTTTTTTATATTTTTGAGATAGGGTCTCACTTTGCACTCCAGGCTGGTCTTGAACTCACGATGTAGCCCAGACTGGCCTCGGATTTACAACAATCCTCCTGCCTCAGTCTCCTGAGCCCTGAGATTACAGGTGTGTAGCACCACACCCAGTCAAACCCCTCTATGTTTTGGGAAGGGAATTAACGCCAGGAAACACTGCTCAGGGCTCCGTACACTTCCCTTCCCTCCCTGGTGGGACCCAGGAGCTGGAGCACAGTTGAAAATGCAGCCCTGTGTTAGCTTCCTCACAGCTGGGACACAATGCCCAATTTAAAGATCTAATTTGGGGGCTACTCAATATCAACATTTGACTTTGGGGCTGGGAGATGAGCTCAGCAGTCAAAGCGCCTGCCTGGCAAACGTAAGGATTGAAGTTCCATTCCCGGTACCATATGCTGTGCTGGCCACAGAAACCAGGCATGGTGGTGCACGCCTGTAAACCCAGCCCTGGGAAGGCTGTGACAGGAGGATCAGTAGGAATTTGAATTGCATATCGAGACCCTGTATCAAATAAATAAAAAGTTTTTGAAAGATTTAATTTGCCTCACAGTTTTGGAAAGGCACCGGTTCCAGGTAGCAGCCATCACAACAGAAGGGCCCAGCGGAGGAAGCTGCTCTGGCCCCTGCACCTGGGCAGCAGAGAGAAGAAAAGAACTAGGAGGAAGACACGCCCTCCAGAGGTCCCAGCTGTCACCTGGTCCAGTGGGGTGCCACCTTGAAAAAGTCCCCGCTCTGAACACTCAAGACCCTAGACCTCACCTAACACAGAAGCACCACCTCTGGGAGCAGGGTCTTGCTGGCCATCCGTGATCCCCTCCACTGTGAGGACGTGCTGTGTGCATGGCCGGCTCCCCACCACAAATGCCATCATTACGTACTGCAGACTGGCACCAAATACAAGAAAAGGGAGAGGAAGCAAATGCCAGGTCCCATTTAGATTCAGGATTTAATGCCAGGGATGAATTACAATCCTCTGAATAAAACAGGAAATTGCGATGGGAAAACAACAAAAAGAGAAGAATTCACCCCAGCTGGGCATGGTGTACATGCCCCTAACCCAGCACCCTGGGTGGTTGAGACAAGAAAATCACAAATTAGAGCCCACTCTGAGCCATTTAGCAACTCCGTGAGATCGTGTCTCAAACAAAGATAAGTAAATAAGAAGGGGTGGGGATGTCGCTAAAGGCGAAGGTGCTTCTTCCATCAGCGGAGACACAAACCACCAGGCAGGTGGACAGACAGGCCCGGATCTGAATCCTCATCCTTCCATAGGTCAATTCTGTGGCTGTGGGCACTTAATCTCTCTGAGCCTCAGTTTCCTCGTTTGGCAGGCAGGGATCCCAAGGCGTGCCGTAGACGTGTTCACCAGGCTCCACTGGGAAGCTGCCTGCCTGGCGAGGGTCAGTGCTCAGGACCTGCATCTGCCCTTCTCCAGGCTGTTAACTGGGTCATCACATCTTCAGAGGCCTTCGGATACAGCTGCAACCAAGGGGCCATCAGATTGGAGCTCGGGGCCAGCCCCCGCCCCCCTTTACCTGGTCACTCCAAGTCCACAGCCCTTCTGCAGGCTCAGGGCTCCCAGCAGTCCCTGTGTGTCCCCACCCCAGGCAGCCAGGAACTGGCTTGATGCCTGTCCCTGCTGCACTGCAGATGAGGACACTCAAGTCCAGAGGGACAGGGATGGGCCACACCCCCAGCCTTTCAGAACCAATATCAACACCCATCTCTACCTGGACACATGGTGTTTCTGCTATGCCACCTCATCCTGGCAAAAGCAATTTTATCTGGAAAACGTTCACCACCAGCAACTGACCTCCCGACTTCTCGGAAACGACTCATTGTCCAAAGGGACACCTTGGCCCTGGTGTGGTCATGACTCCAATCTGGGCTTGGATACAGCTTGAAGGGAATGGACCCTGGGTGAAGCGGCCCTTGTCACCCACAGCTGCCGACAGACAAATAAGGACCACGGCACGCTGCCTTTGGGGAAGACCAGCCAGAAGAAATGGAAAGCAGAAACCCACCATCAAAAAGCCTGGAAGCTCCAACAACTGCACTGACCCCCGCACCCACCTCCCTGACCACTGATTGTGAGCACGGAGCCTGAGATCTCAGCCTCAACCTCATTTCACACAACCAAGACCGAGGCCTTGAAAGCCCAGGTTCCCACCGGCTCCGCGGTTCCCAGCCCATTTGCCTTACTGAACCACGAGGAGCACTCAGGAGCCCCAAACACGTTCAATGTGGCCCATCTGGGTGATTCCAGGCCACCCCACCCCACCCTTGTTTCCAGCAAGAGCCATCCCCAAGCCCTGGCTGGCACTATCACCATTCCACACTGTATCCCCATCTCTGCTGCCAAAGTTCCCAGGCTGGATTCACACCTTCAGGAGTCCGAGGTGTCTGCACCTCCACCACCACCCACAGCACTCTGGCCCCCCCGCCATCTCCTCCTCCCCACCGCCCCTGCCTTCCGCACCACCTGCCTGCCCGCCACCCCCATCTCCATCCCCCCTCCCAGTCTCAGCATCCTCCTCCTGGGCCTCCTTCAGACGTACCCAGCATTGCTGCCAGCCCACCTCACCACCTGTACCCCTGCACGGGCACCACCACAGAGAGTTTCGCCGCCACCTTTGCAAAGTGGGTTCATCGCCAAAGTGCCAAGACCTAGCGCTTTTGAGGGAAAACCAGTGATCTTCCTGCCCCAGCCTCCCAAAGGCCAGGATTACAGGTGTGTGCCACACCCAGCACCCTTCTCGCTGCGATCTCTCCCTGTCCTTTCCCTCCCACGAGCCCACAGGTTCTCTGAAACAAGCAAGCAATGGTGGCCTTGTCACCGCAGCCTAATATGAATAGAGCTTCATTTGGATTTCAGCCCGGAAACTTGGGCAGCAAACCAACATTAGGAAGGAGGGCTGTGCGGCAAAGGTGCGGGAGAGGGTGAAGAAAAAGCCCCAGCCCAGAAGCTTTGATCCGAGGGTGGCTAGAGACCAGCATGGTCACTTCACAGCGTGGTCACTGCGTGGTCTCTCTGGGTGGAGGTTAGTGTCATTCTGCAACAAAGAAAGTGGGTTAACGACAAAAAAGAAGGAATCGAAGAAAGACCGCACCGGGCGGGCGCCGAGGGGATCAAAGCCGCTGCCCACGGAGGTGAAGGAGGGATTATTCACTTTCTATTTTCTCTCGCCCGCAGCACACATGGGGATCTAATTGGTTGGGATGGGAAATCCAGGCAGCAGCCCGTCCTGGGAGACCTCACACCCCGCAGCTGTGAACCATTAGGGCAGGCTCACCCCCAGCGCCCCGCTTTAATTGCTCTTTTGAGCGCCGAGTGCCTCGGGACCCCTAGCGCCCGCTTGCAGGGCTCTGATCTCAGAGGTGTTGAGCTGGTGGCTGCCACACAGCTGGGGCTACAGCCACCGAGAGGCGGGGCTGCCCTCCAGCAAGCCCGCCCCCATGCACCCTCGGGATCCTTCGTTCCAAGCCAAGCCTCGGGTGTGACTTCAGCGCTGACCCTTCACACCAGGGGAGACATAAAACAGAGGGAAGAGCCAGGGGTGGTGGCACACACCTCTCCTCCCCACACTCAGGAGGCTGAGGCTGGAGGGTTGCCAAGAGTTGGAGGCCCTAGTGGGCTGCATAGTGAGTACAAGGCCATCCTAAACTACATAGCAAGTCCCTGTTTCAAAACAAACAGCAGCCTGCGCTAGGCCCTCAGTTTGACTCCCAGCACCACTACAATAATTAACATTATTTTAAAGGGTCACTCAGTCCATATTTTGTTGTAGCGGCCCAGAGGGACGAAGGCCTGGGTTCTGGTCAGAGATAACAAACTCAAAGAGAATTTCAGATTTGCTCCAAAATTTCACTCGCCACCCCAACACCCTAGTGACTATTTCTCAAAACGACACTGTTAACGCACTCAGTGGCTCAAAGCAAAGTGAGGAAGAACACATGATCCACCTGTGGAGCGGCCTCTCACAGTCAACCCTCGGACACGTTCAAAACCCCACTTTGAAAACACAGCCCAACGGTCACCTTACAGCTGCTGCCTTAGTGCAAGCCACCACCAGAGTGACCTGACAACTGGTCTCCCTGCTCTACAACACACACACACACACACACAACACACACACACACACAACACACGCACACGCACACGCGTCTTTGGCATTTCACCACCTTGACCTGTCTGATCTCGCTCTCACACCTTCCCCTGTGACCTAGAATGCGATCCAGGCTTCTGGCGCCCGCCGACAAGCCTCGCCCGCTGGGCCCTGCTGGCTCTGACCACCCCTCCTTGCCCGTCTGCTTCCCCATGGCCGGCAGTCCTCCCCGACAAGCTCTCCCCTCACAGCTGCCTCCTTGGGCAATCCCATCCTATCAGTGTGCCCTTGCCAACCTCGGTGATGGGTGACTTTGTGGGATGACTTTGCTGGGCCTCGGGTGCCCAGATACTCGGGGAGCATAGTTCTGGGGCCCATTGGGAGCAAGTTTCACAGGAGAGCAGGATTTGAATGAAGACTATGAATGAAGCACAGTCCTGGATGTGGGCGGCCTTTATCCAACCCGGCCGCGGCCTGCACAGAAGAGGCCGAGTATCCCTTGGAAAGGCGCCGACCGCCAGCTTCCCTGCCCCTGGACTGCACCTGAAGCCTTCCTGCTGGGGCCTCCATCTGGGCTGGGACTCACCCTCGGGCTCTCCAGGCACCATCTTCAGGCTCAGGCTGGGCCACGTCTTCATCAGCCTCCAGGGGCTCTGTGCTCCCAGTGACAGCAGACTGCTCCGCCCAGCCCCGTGCTGTGTTGGGGGCACCTGGGTTTACCTCACTAGCTAGCAATGTGGCTTCTTTGCCTTCGTGCTTTTACCTCTGACGTGAGTCCTTCCCAATGGCACTGGGACGATGCTTATCTCCTGCACCCCGAGCTCTGCTGGTGTCCCCAGCCCAGTGTGGCCACGGCTGCGCGTGCTCCACCCAGACAGACGCCCTGGCAGGTTGGGCCTGGACAGGGTCGCAGTGGGTCCCCTCCCTGCCTTCCTCCCCACCCACAGCCCTGCCCACCAAGGAGGGGGAAAGGTCTTTATTTCCAGCAGTGAGATCTGTCATACTGCGACGCCCCTGTGTCTCACTCTCAGCACCTTTGAAACAGCGGATCCTGGAGACGCAGCGCCCGGGTTGGGAGAGGAGCAGCAAGAGTCCGACCGCATTCATCCCCGGAGAGGGGCAACAGCCTCGGGAGGCTCCACGGTGCCCTGAAACGCGCTCTCCACGCGCCCGGTAGGAGGCCTGGAAACTGGTGCTGCTGCTCCTCGGGAAAGCAATCTGGCAAGCTCAGTCCACGGCCATCAGAATTCTCTTTTTCTTTTTCTCCCTCTTCTTCGTGTGGGATACATGCTCCTTACATCTGTGGTGGGGCACTGCATCTGCTACGCGCTGCGCCCCCGTCCTTCTTACCCCCCTCCTTGCCAGCGCCTCCAACTCTTTCTTCTTTTATCTCTTTTATTTTGCTCTTTAAATTATTTATACTTTGAGTGTCTCGTGTAAGAGAAACCATGAGCTATTTAGTCTTCAGACAGACATCAAAATTTTCACACCGTTTAACTCAGCAAATTCTCCTCCACAAAACAGTCGGAGGTGTTTCCAGGGGACTCATAAAACTTTAAAGGAAAACAGACGCGTGGGCCATAGTCTGCACCACAGATTCTTCAGATATAGAGTGAAAGCATAAGAAACAAGGGGGAAAAAAATAGGTAAACTGGACCTCACCAAAGTTCAGAACTCCTCCGTGTCAAAGGGCAGCATCAGCTGGTCGTGGTGGCATGTGCCCTGTGATCCCAGCACTCAGGAGGCTGAGGCAGGGGAATCACTTAGAGTTTAAGGCCAGCCTGGACTACAAAGTGAGACCCTCTCTAAAAAAAAGAAAAAAAAAATGGGCTGGCGAGATAGGTTAGCAGTCTAAAGCGCCTGCTTAGGCAAGCTTAGGCAACCACAGGGACTGGGGTTCAATCCCCAGGACCACATGCTGCGCTAGTCCCACCCCAGCGCAGGCTGAGCCGGCCATAACATAAATAAGGTTAAAAAAATAATAATAAGGACAAAGTCACCGTCAAAAAAATCATAAGACTGCTCCCAACATGAGCAAAAAGGCCTGCATTTTTCCATATGTCTGTTTTTTGTTTTTGTTTTTGTTTTTTTGTTTTTATATTATGGCCGGTTCACCCTGCCCTGGGGGTGGGGCTGACACAGCATGTGGTGGTGCTAGGGACTGAACCGGTGTCCCTGCGGTTGCCTAAGCTTTCCTAAGCAGGTGCTTTAGACCGCTGAACCATCTTGCTGGCCCCCATATGTTTGGATTTTTATCCAAGAATATAAAAAGAACTCTTAGCACTTCACATAAAAGGGGAAAAAACTCACAAGTTTAAAGTGGACAAAGAAGGTAGGCAGCAGGGATGTCTCTGGAGAAGAGAAATATTTGATGACCGATGAATAGGTGAGAAAGCACCATCACTGCTTGCTAGGAAGATGAAAATCAAACCACGGTGAAATGCCACATCACCCCCATGATGACAGTCACAAAAGAAGAGACGGAGGGCGCAGCCGGAGTGTGGGTACACGGCTGAACCTTCACAGTGCCCTGCTCGGTGACGAGGCCAGACCTGCAGTGCCGTATCTCGCACGACGCTGCTCTGCAGGAGGCAGATCTGTGGAAACCGAAGGCACTTGTGTAGTTTCTGAAGTTGTGGGGAGGAGGGAAATGAGAACAGATTTTGTTTTTCAGATGACATAAAATGTTCTGGCACGGGGTTTAGGAGATAGCTCTGCTGCCTAAGCGCCTGCCTGGCAAGCACGAGGTCCTGAGTTCGATTCCCAGTACCATATGCTGTGCCAGCCCCACAGTGGTGCATACCTGTAATCCCAGCACTGGGGAGGCTGAGACTTGAAAGGAAAAATGGGGAGGATCACTATAAATCTGAACTGTGTAGTGAGACCCGGTATCCAAAAAAAAAAAAAGGTCTGGCAAAGATTGTACAACTGGTTTTATAGACTCTAAAAAATGAATTTTCTGATGTATGAATTGTATCTCAAGAAAGCAGTTATTAGCTGAGGTATAGTAGCACATAATTGTAATCCCAGAATTTGGGACGCCAAGCCAGAAGGATCTTGTGAGTTTAAGGCCAGCCTGAACTGCATAGTGAGACCTTGTCTCAAAAAAACAAAGGAAAGAAGTCAGTTATTTACAAAGTATTTGTTGTAATGTGGCCCTTACCGTGATGGAGTGCTCCTCTGCCGTAAAGAAAGACAAATTTGAGTTAGTTGGAGGGACCGTGGGGTTCACTGAGACAAATCACAGGCACAAGCTTAAATAGCAGGCGGCTGCTCTTACACGAGAAACCAAAACACAAATACGAAGCAAAATGAAAGGCAGGAAATGGACAGAGGGAGCTTTATTCAAAGCACCAGGTGGAAAGGTGGAGGAAGGAAAGGGAAAGGGTGGGACAGAGCGGAGGTGTGCTGTCTACTTGGGCCAATCCCACACGAGCCGTGTGAACGTTATACACATAGACGTTTTAGATAGAAAAGAAGTTTTAGATAGGAGAGATTCAAAGCTTGCTTTTGTAAGAGAATATTAATGAACTAAGAAAATGAATCTGTTTGATAGAATCATGGCACTCGATCGTGCCCTTCAAAATAGTTTGCATTAAATAATTACAAAAGAATATTACCATATTGTCACAGTTGTATATTTTTTAAACCATATCACTCTGGGTTTTTTCTTTTCAAGTCTGAAAGAAACTATGCCAGACTTTTAACAAAGCGTAGCTGACATGATAGGTATTTCTTAAGCTTCCTTTAAATAGTAGGTAGTACCTTTTTTTTTTCCAGAACCGGGGATCAAACTCAGCACCTTGCACTTGCCAGGCAGGCACTTGTGCCCCTGAGCTATCTCCCCAGCCCCTTTGTTCTTGTTGTTGTTGTTGTTGTTATCTTTTTGAAAAACAATCTCACTTTGCAGTTCAGGCTGGCCTTGAGCTCACTTTGTAGTCCAAGCTGGTCTCAAACTCGAAACAATCCTCCTACCTCAGCCTCCTGAGTGCTGGGATTATAGGTGTGCGCCACTATGCCCAGATAATAGGTAGTAATTTTTATTTTATCATTTAAATACTTTAAATTTCATTTTACAACCTACTGCCTAACTATTATCCATGAGGAAAGTGTCTGAGGTTTAGCTTGTGAGTTTCCCTTCGCTGGGCTGGATTCTGGGCTGTCCCCATGGGGCAGCCACAGGGACACAGAGTCCCCAGGGAGGCCAGGGCCCCCAGTTCTGCCTGTGTGCATGCCCGGAGGAGCAGGGCCCTCTTTCTTGTCCCGTTTCAGTAGTAGCAGGCTTTTGAATCCTCTGTTGCTGTCAAATCAGAAGCAGAGGAGGCCTGGTCGCCCTGTCTGTGGCTGCCTCGGTCCCTTTCCTCTGACCGCTTATTTCTTCTTGCATGGCCCCTCAGCCAGTGGTGGGGACAATGTTGTTGCAGGTGCTGGGGAGAAATCTGACCCGAGCCGACGCAGCTGTGGGAGCCCAGGCAGAGTCACCCTCGTCTTCCATCACTGGGCTTTACCACAGTGGCAGCCGGCCACGCATGGAGGGAGAGGGCGGCTTCACAGGGCTGGATGGTGTCCAACGCCTCTGCTGAGCTTGGCGCTTTCTTCTCTTTTCTTTTTGAAGGCAGGGAGGGGCTGCGCATCTGGAGACAGGGGATGGGACTGAGCACTGTGGCTCCCTGGCAGTGCCTGACTGGCTGCGCATGCCCCGCCACAAGAAGCCTGCAGGGCGACCTTTCTGATGGGACAGCAAATGTTTGTGTTTGTTTATTTATTTATTTATTTATTTAGTCTTTTTGAGACAGGGTCTCACTATGCAGTTCAAGCTGGCCTTGAGCTCACTTTTGTAGCCCAGGCTGGTCTCAAACTCACACTGATCCTCCTGCCTCAGCCTCCCAGGTATGTTCATTTAATGAATCATGTTTCTCACTGAGCAGTGATAACAATAATGCATTATAGGCAGCGAGGCTTCGCTTATCCAAATGAACACCCCACAGTGGTGTCACCCATTTCTTTTTCTTTTATCTGGTGTTTTGAAACATGGCCTTGCTTTGTGGTTCAGGCTGGCCTGGAACTGTGTGGCCTGGGTTGGCCTGGAACTTGCAGGGATTCTCCTGCCTCGACCTCCCAAGTGCTGGGATCACAAGTGTACACTACTATGCCTGGCAGTGTGACTCATTTCCCAGATAAGAAATAGAGGCACCAGAAGATCTGTGATTCCTCAATGGCCACCCAAGGTGCTGATCAGCAAAGACGAACAGAACTCTGGCTCTGTCTGCAGACCCTGGGCTCCAAATCCAGCCGTTCTCCACCTCTCACTTAGAATCACACCTAACGACCACAGGGCCAGGGAAACAGAGCAGCCAGGTCTAAGGAGTTGATGAGCCTTAAAGCTACAGATCACCACACTTCAGGAGGACCAAGTTTCCTCCCCTGGCATTGGGGTGATTTGGTCTCCATGTGGTGTCACTCACTGATGGGGTCAAACAGAAAGAGGAGAGAACACGGATTATCACGCCCCTCCTGCTTCTGCCTATGCCTTGCCACCAAAGAAGAGACAATCGTAGCACAGAGGGAGCTGCGCTCCCATGGAGGCCCTGGTAGCACCAGGGGTAAGTCATCTTACGTTTATCTGTTTGTTTCTAGAACAGTCTAGCTATAGATCCAAGGGTGGCCTCCCGGTGACCCTCCTGCCTCAGCCCCCTTGTGCTGGGATCTCAGGCATGCACCCTACACCTAGCTGGAAAGGCCATCACGGTACATACAGAAAGGCAGCCTCGGAGGGGGAGGACGCTCAGTCTCCTGTCAGCATCCCTGTGGCACATGGCAAGGGCCCAGAGCCCAGCTCCCCGAAGCATGAACGACGCCCCCGAGCTTTGC
>PVKN010044064.1:0-10150 GCA_004027915.1 Capromys pilorides
TTCCCCAGGGTATACTGAGATGGTGACTGAGATTGGGTGTGGTGATGTGAGGCTACAATCTCAGTGCTTAGGAGGCTGAAAACAAGAGGATCACTATGAGTCTGGTCTGTGTAGTGAGACCCTGTAGACCCTGTATTAAAACACATTTTTTTAAAAAAAGCCTTGTTTGTCCTTTAAATTGTGGGTGTTGATGTGCCTCAGCTAATACTGCCCCTTGAAATGATTAAAGAACAACTTTGTCCAATAGTTCTCCTTAATATGAGTAAAACAAATAACATGAACAACTGAACTATTTGACAAGAAATACTGTATTTTTTTATAATTTATCCCTTCTCTATACTTTATTACTTCCTCTACCACATTCCCCTCATTCACTACATTCCATCTTCACTTTCTTCTTTAGGCTGCTTTAAACATGCCAAACATGTCCGTATTTCAGAATCTTTCCAACTGCTCCTCTTCCTGGAGCTCTTTCACTCAGATGTCTGCCTGGCTTATTTCTCTCATGTTGCCTTTCTTACCAGAGAAGACTGCAGTCTATATCTCCAGTACTTCGGATACTATTGCGCATATAGTAGTATATTCTCAAATCAAATACTGAAAGCAAATAATCCCAGCACTTGGGAGGCTGAGGTAGGAGGATTAGTGCGAGTTTGAGACCAGCCTGGGCTACAAAAGTGAGCTCAAGGCCAGCCTGAACTGCATAGTGAGATCCTGTTCTTAAAAAAAATACTGAGAAATAAAGTCCAAGTTATATTTCAAT
This sequence comes from Capromys pilorides, assembly GCA_004027915.1. Taxonomy (NCBI): domain Eukaryota; kingdom Metazoa; phylum Chordata; class Mammalia; order Rodentia; family Capromyidae; genus Capromys; species Capromys pilorides. The sequence goes on from PVKN010044064.1 coordinate 764, forward strand.
TTTCTGAGTATTTAAGTCTTAATTCTACTGTTTTCATTGACACTAATAGAGCTCTATATACAGCATCTCACTGTTCAATCCTTATGCAGCAGTTTTAGTGAATTTACAAATTATTCCCAATTCTAGGAGGAAGCAGATATAAGTGCAAAAATGATGAAGATGCAATATGTGTAGTACTAATTTAAGATGTAGTATATATTTGTATTATTAAGTATCACATATATTTAAAACACACACACATATACACACACACACACACACACACACACACACACACACAAGCTGGGTGTGGTGGCGCACACCTATAATCCCAGCACTCAAGAGGCTGGGGCGGGGCCGGCGAGATGGTTCAGTGGTCTAAAGCGCCTGCTTAGGAGGGCTCAGGCAACTGCGGGGACTGCAGTTCAATCCCCGGCATCACATGCTGCGCCAGCGCCACCACCAGGGCAGGCTGAGCCAGCCACAAAATGAATAAATAAAGAAACAAACAAACACAACAAGCAAACAAACAAACAAACAAATAAATAAATAAATAAATAAATAAAATTAAATTAAAAAAAGAGGCTGGGGCTACAGCCCAGCATGGTGGCACATGCCTGTAATCCCAGTACTCAGATGGTTGAGGCATGAGAATCATTATGAGTTTGAGACCAGGCTGGGCTACAAAGTAAACTCAAGGCCAGCCTGAACTGCATAGGAGATCCTGTGTCAAAACACAACACAACACAACACAATACAATACAACAAAACATATACACGAAAACTCTCAATTCCATTAAAAAGGTATTTTTTTTTTTTGAGACAGGGCCTTGCTATGTAGTCTGGGATGGCCTTGAGCTCACTGTATAGCCCACGCTGGCCTTGAACACTGTGATCCTTCTGACTCAGCTTCCCAAGTATTGGGATTACAGGAATGCACCACCTTCACTGGCTCAATTTCAAAAATATTAGCTATCTACTGCAGACAATACCATCTTCCTCAATTACTTAGTGAAAACAGGGAAGAAATCAAATTCATGCATGTTCTCCAAACTCCATTTTCCCTAGTCTCCTAATTATAATCGAACATGCAGATAAGCATTTCCATCAACAGATTCCAAGTTCTAACTACTCACTACTTTCTTTTTCTTATCTATCTTCTTTTAGACATTATGACAATATTTTTATAAATTTTTTTATAGTGCTTTATGTAAAGTAACACATAGAAGGCTGGAGATGTGGCACAGTGATAGACCTCTTGCCTTGCATGTACGGGGCCCTTGGGTTTGATCCCAAGCACCACAAAAATAAAACTAAAACATGGAAAAACAGTATAGCAGCATTAGGATCAATATCAATAAACTATTTTACCAAGGAATATATTTAGCACATGCAAAGAAGAGGCTGCTTGGTAGCTAAAACTTGAACAAAGGATACTTTTGTGGACAAAGACAAGATTAGCTTGGCCCAGTTGGAAGGCAGTCACTGTGGCTGTTTTCTCATCCAGTAAAGCCACTTTGCTAGAAAAAGATCCATTGTGTGCAACTCTATGATCTTGCAAGTCCAGTATATAATGTTCGAGTGGAAATTTCACCTCTGTAAGACATGAAAGATACATAAACGTATTGGCAACAGCCATTCCAGGTGGTATTTAAGAGAGTGATTTGAAGCAAACCAAAAATAGAGCATGACCTGCTTCTGATTTTTCTCCTACTATAAATTTTTAGAGCCATTTGGAGACAGATGATAATGTGTGAGTTGGTTGTTGGTATTGCTTGTATTCTTTACAACTAGTTATCTAAATAGCATGAGGGATCACCATTCGACTAGTAAGGAAAAGAGGTAATGCACCTTTATAAACTCAATAGGACTGAGAAATAGCTTGAAAAATTATCCTGGAATAAACTCAATAGGATTTCTGGGGTCAATTGGCTAAGGAACAGAGTCACTCAAGAGACAACTTTTGCAAAGATCAATAATCATTCAAGTCCCTTTGCTTGCTCCACAAAAGGTACAAAATTTCAGATCATTGTTTTATTTTATTATTTATTTATTTATTTATTTATTTATTTATTTATTTTTGGTCCCAGGGATTGAACTCAGGATCTTGTGTTTGCCAGGCAGGTACTTATGCTGCTGAGCTATCTCCCTGGTCTTGGTGGTTGTGCCTATGGGCACTGAAGCTAAGTAGCCCAGACATGTCATGAACCTGTTCCAAGACATGCAGACTATTTCTTACCAGTATTAGTTCAAGTACAGTGGGTAAGAAGTACTTTGTCATAATTTTTGTATTGTTTTTTTGAGACAGGGTTTTGTTTTGTAGCTCAAGATGGCCTTGAGCTCACTTTGTAGCCTGGGCTGGTGTTCAGAATGGATCCTTCTGCCTCAACCTCTCAAGTGCTAGGATTACAGGTGTGAGCCACCATACCCAGGCCTTTTCATAAAATCTTAAAAAACACAGAACTATTTTTCATATATATGAGAATGTTACTTGCTTTGCTATCAATAGAAAGAACTTGGGAAATGTGAGTTATAGGGAAAGATAAAACACCTTACCTGTTATTTTTCCCTGAACCATTTTTGCAGCTTGGTACTTGATATATGCTCCTACTAAGAGATGAATATCATGCGATGGTATAAGAAAGATATTCTCTAAAACAAGGAGACGTATCAGGGCAGATGCCACTTTCTAAAAGAGAAAGGAAAAAAAATACACTATAGTTATACTACTGGTTTGTCTTCACTTGTTGAAAAGAAAGATTTGTGCTAGTATCATTAGGAGAACTGTTCATGCCCATATCTTGTACTGTGAGTAACCACTTTGAAAATAACAATATGAAATGTATTAACTATAGTTATTCTATTATTCTTGTTATGAAATTTTATTTTTTTCTATAAAATAAAAAAAGAAAGAAAAAGCAGAGAATAAATGTTTCCACAGCCCAAATCCTTAAGGCCATCCTCCTTATTAAAATCTCATGTCTTAAAAGTTTCTTTTAAAAATTTAATGAAGGGGCTGGGGAGATAGCTCTGTGGCACAAGTGCCTGCCTGGCAAGTGCAAGGTTGTGAGTTCAAAGCCCAGTCCCACCAAAATAATAATAATAATAATAATAATAATAATAATAATAATAACAACAATAATTTAATGAAGACTTAGAACCAGGTGTGGCACATGCCAGTAATCCCAGCACTAGGAAGACTGACACAGGAGGATCACTATAAATCCAAACTGTATAGAGAGGCTCTGTATAAAAAAAAAACAAAAACAAAAAAACGGGGGTGGGGTGGGGATTTAGAAGATGCCCTTTCCTAATCACATATCATAATTTTAGTTCCTGAAAAAGTGATCATAAATCATAATGTCATTCAGACTAAGAATAACAAGATGAAAAGACTAAAAGAGAAGTAAGTTAGGTGTGGTGGTGCATGCCTGTAATCCCAGCACTCTGGAAGCTGAAGCAGAAAGCCAGCCTGGAATACATGAGTTCAGGGCCAGCAGGAACTACACAGTAAGACTTGTCTCAAAAAAACAAAAAACTTTTTCAATTAAATGATGAATTATTGGTTAGAGGGTTACATTTGGTTACATTTGTACTGTATGTTTTTGTATTTGTTTTGGTACCAGGAATCAAACTGAGGACCTTATGCTTGCTAGTTCTACTGCAACTAAACATAAGAAACTATTTTTCATAGAGGCTAGATTATTAGATGGGGGCCAATGAGATAACTCGGTGGTCTAAGAGCCTGCCTGGCAAGTACAAGAACCTGGGTTCGATCCCTGGTACCACATGCCATGCCAGACCTGCGCTGAGCTGGCCACTGAGTTCAGGTATGGTAATGTATGCCTGTGACACCAGCGCTGGGGAGGCTGAGACAGGAGGATCATTACGAGTCTGAGCTGTGTAGTGAGACTCTGACCCAAATTAAAAAAAAAAAAAAGATCATTAGATGGAAGTTTTCAAGTTTATAGCACAAATTTTTTACCTTATAGAACGGTTCATAAATTCGGACTTTTACAGCAGCAATACCAGTTCTAACACCAGACACCAAAATCATATCTCCTCGTTTTTCTTCTTTTTCCATCTCAGCTATATAGCCTGGGGGAGAATATTCTGCTTCAGAGTATTTCAGAATCCTAAAGATATGAAACAAAATATGTTTCTAGCAGAATCAATAATGTCTTCTTCCAAAACCCCTAGGAGATTTTGAACAGTCTGTCTCTTCTTTCTTCTCTATACAAGTTAGTTTTAAAACTTATATTCTCCACAAGGACTATAAGGTAAGTACTTAATATGCCTGTGGCTAGAACTGGAGAACTAACACTGGCATGGTCTGAGATCTATTCGTTGGTACTGAAGAACAAATTTCACAGCATTCTACTCATTATTTTGCAGCATGGAGAGACTCCTCGAGCAGCACAACTGCCAGAAAATATACCTGGCTCAAGTAACTATGTAGTACTGAGCTCAGACTCAAATTAAGCTAGCAGACAGGGACCTGTGTACGCTGTAGGCCATTCTATCAAAGCTATTTTCCCTTGTGAATTTACTGTTTCAAAAAAAGTCTGGACCACAATATTCTCAAAGTTCACACACAAGGGAGGAACTCAGTGTGCCATCGACGGCAGAGTGAGGCGATTTATGTTTGATTTCACGTTTACCTAATTCTGCTAGACAGTTCTGCTCTTGCTGACTGGTCATCCTGAGCAATGCTCCACTCAAACATCATCCCTGCCAAACTGCTGAAAGTATTTCCTGTAGAGCAAGCCAAAAGCAGATAAGATATAAGCATGTAAGCAAAAGAATTTCAGCTATTTGCAATGAGAAAGGGAAATCTAGAAAATTATGTCAGATAATTATCTGCAGCAAGTATAAGTACGATTATGGAGTTATTTTTGAGGACTAGCCCTACAAAATGATACAAGTACTGAGGCTGTACCAATGTTCCAAAAGGAAAAAAGAGTCAAGTTGATTAACTTCTGGTTGACAAAATTATGCTACATTCCTTCTGCTCATTTTTAAAGAAAAGCCTCCTTCCTGGGCACCCTAAATCCATTAACATACATTTTTAAAAAAATAAGATTCCAAAATAATTCGTTTTTTAGATTCAAAAAGTTACTCTCAATGTTTTATAGAGAAAAGGCAATAAAATTAAGTATTTTAAATGCCAGCACTCTGGAGGCTGAGGCAGGAGGATTGCTGTGAGTTTGAGACCAGTGTGGGTTACCTAGTGAGGTCATCTTCAAGGTCATCTTGTACTGCATTGTGAAACCTTGTTTCAAAGATAAAACAAACAAACATGGGCAGCCAGATAGCTCAGCAGACTAAAGAGCCTGCTTAGGCAGATGCAGGGGCTGTCCTTCGATTCCCTGCATGCCCTGCTAGCCTGACCCCCTGGGTACATTGAGGGCCATTGAGACTGGGCATGGTGGTGCACGCCTGTAATCCAGCACTTGGGAAACTGAAAACAGGAAGGATCACTACAAGTCTGACATGTGTAGTGAGACCCTGTAGACCCTCTACTAAATACATAAAAAAATCCCAAACTAATTAAGTAGCTAGGATTATAGTTGTGCACCAATATGCCTTGCTTTAAAAGTGCTCAGTGGTAGAGCTCTTGCCTTGCACGCATACACAGGCCCTGGGTTTGTCCCCAGCAGCACAAAAATAAAAAGAAAGGGCTGGGGTGATAACTCGGAGGTCTAAGGCTCTGCCTGGCAAGCAAATGGACCTGGATTTGATTCCTAGTACCGTGTGCCCTGCCAGCCCCAAACCATGATAGCCACCAAAACCAGGTGTGATGGCGGACACCTGTAATCACAGCACTGGGGATGCTGAGACAGGAGGATCACTATGAGTCCAAGCTGCATAGCAAGATCCTGTACCAAAGGAATAAGTAAATGATTTTTAAAAATCAAAATAAATAAATACTTCCTTATCAATCTGATTTCCAAGTTAAAAACAAATCTTATTTCCAATCTGCCTTTATCACTAAAGTTCCTGTTTCCAAGTGGTAAAGATAAATGTGCTGCTTTATTTCAGGTTGTTTTGTTGAATCTTGTGAAGCTCTTTACCTTCCGCATCCAGTGCCCTAACCATCAGTTCCAGAGGAGAATCATCTACATAGAGTTCCCGGGTCCGAGATATAATTTCAATGCTGTTTATCACATCAACCTTCACATCACAGCGTAGCTCATGGGCAGTCACTACAATGAACAAAAAGGCTGAGCACTGAATCCAACATATTACAAATCTATTAGATGTCTCGAATCCTCAAAGCTTATTCCAAAGGTTTTTTGTTTTTTTTTTTGTTTTTGCTATGTAGTTCAGGCTGGCCTCAAACACAGCGACCCTCCTATCTCAGCCTCTTCAGTGCTGTGACTATAGGGATGTGTCTAAAGATTATTAAACAAATAAAAAGGACTGTAATGGATGCTTTTAATTGTGAAGCAAACAGCATAACAAGATCTAAGAATCTCTGCTTATAACAAGATACTAGACCACAGTTCCCAAACATCCAGCTATGATGATGTTTTTACTCACTCATGGAGAAATGAGAAAAATAGAAATTGTTTAAATAGTGATATCCAGATGTGGCGGTGCATGCCTATAACTCTAGCACCCAGGAGGCTGAGGGAGGAGGCCTTCTTGAACAAATGGTGAGATCTTATAAGAAAAATAAATAAAAATAGCAATAAAATTAAATTATAAAATATTTTATTTATAAGGTTTTTCCTTGTTTGTTTGCTTTGGCCAAGAGACTAAAAGTCCTGAGACTGGCCAGGCTGTCCTCTCCCACTCCTTTTACCACACTCTACAGAACAAAACTCAAGCCAGTTGCCTCCGGGCCTAGTATTGCTTTCACCACAGCTGTCAGCAGTACCGACATAAAAAAGCATATTAAGTGTACGATGGCTTTCACTGAACAAGAAGCCAATGAGAAAGCAGAAGAAACAGACACAAAAGCACAAGAATTCAAAGTTAGGAAAGATTATCTTGCACAAACCGAAAGACAAGATCATAGGATACTGTTGGGCACAATGGTGCATCCCTATAATCTCAGCACTCAGGATGCTGAAGCAGGAAGATTACCATGAGAGATCAGCCTGAGCTAGACAACAAGTTCAAGGCCAGCCTGAACTATGTAATGAGATCCTGTCTCAACACACACACATAGAAACACATACACACACTCAAGAAAAGAAGAAAAAGAAGATTATGGAACACTATGAGAAGGAAGAAAAGCAGATTGAGCAGCAAAAGAAAAATCTGATGCCCAATCTGATGAATCAAGCAAGGCTCAAAGTCTTCAGAGCGAGATGACCTTATTGCCACCAGGCCAACTGAAGCAAAACAGAGATGCATGTAAATAAAACAGACTCAGAAAGGTGGTAAAAGATACAACCAGGTCCCAAGTGCTTCCAGGTGACCTGGCCCTTCAGAGTTAGTACCAGTTATAATGACTGATTACAGGAAACAAGGTTTCCCTTTGGGAAAGGCCATGGTACAAAAAGTGACTATGTACACAACCACCACCATGAGGAATGTTGATTTGTCAATTGATTAGGAAGGCTGAAGAAACAGCTAGAGTTGAGATCTATAATGAGGATCATAAATTAAAGGTTTACCACACCCACAAAATCAGCTGGATCTCCTGGCCCAGATGATGCCAAAAGTATGAAGGGCCTTATTTGGTACCAATAGGAAGGAGTTTTTATTTTGTTTCAAGATAAGATTTCATTATGTAGCCCAGGTGGTGCTCAAACCCTTGGTGATCCCCCTACCTCAGCCTCCCCATTGCTGGGATCACAGATGTGCACCACCATGCCACGCCCACTTTTTTTTTTTTTCTTCAAGGAGAGCAAGTTTATTTGGTGACTGTTGATGGCAAACATCATCCAAGAGACCAAAAAGGGCTGTGGCAAGGGAACCTGAAAGCCTCTGGGATCACAAACCAATCTCACACAGTTGCCCACCTTTTTAAAAAGACAGTCTCACTATGTTGCCCAGGCTAATCTCAAACTTGTGGGTTCAAACAATCCTCCTGTCTCAGCCTGTGGTCCAAGAAAGTGGACCACAGATGTACACCGCCACACCTGGTGAACGCTACAGCAAACAGTGCATGGGAAGGAGAGAACAGCAACTTCATAATGGAGAAAGCTGACAGGTACCATTTCAGAGAAGGGGTGGAGACTAACACTGTCAGTGATAAGTCACATGTACGCCCTTGAGATGTCACAATGAGAAGGGCTCTTCATCTATGTATTTTCCCCTCCAAAATTCACAACCCACACTAACCATGAGAAAACATTTGACAAACCAAAACTGAGAAAATACATAAAACAGCTAATGTACTTTAAAATGTCAAAAGTGATTGAAACATTATAGATCAGAGGATACTAAGAATATGTGAAAACTTAGATTAGTAATGAAATATCTTGAATTGAATGCTAGAGAAGAAAAAAAACGCCATTGGTGGAAGGTGGGTAAAATAAATATATATATATATTACTGGGAATCAAACTCTGGATCTTCCACTTGCCAGGCAAGTGCTACGCCATTCAGCTATGTCCCCAGCCCCTATGGGAACTCTCTGTAGCATCTCTTCTCTGTACCATTTAAAAATATCAATCTTTGATTCATATTTAACTGAAGAATGAAATTTGAAGTTAAAAGAATTAAAGAGCAAAACACTCGATCTATAGACAAGAGCCAAGAGACGTCGACATCTCACAAGGTATGCCGGGTAAATCACCATTAAGGAAGCCTTCCAGGGATGGCAAGGACGGAAGGGAGTGGGGGAGCAAGGAAGGAAGGGCGAGCTCAGATAACGCATGTGCCAAATAAGTAGGCACTAGATAATCCAGCAATAAACGGGAGATTTATTTCTCTCTTCAGTGGAGAAATATGCAATGCAATAAGAAAACAGAAACAGCCATGACCTTACATACACAGTATGAAAACCCTTGCACACATAATGCCTACTCATCTGATTGCTAAGGGCATACTTTTCAACACAAGGCCATGATCATAAAAAAAAATAAAAGTTACTTTGGATGAGTTACAAGTAAGTTTAGAGCAATTAGGAAAAATGTAACTCATTTCACTTACCTGCTTTTAACATGAAAAGTAAACAATCAACTTTATTAGATTTTTTTATTTGTTTGGTTGGATTTTTGAGATGGTGTCTCGCTCTACAGTCTTGGCTGGCCTTGCCTTGAACTCAGTAGCTCAGGCTGGCTTTGAACTCATGATGATCTTCCTGCCTCAGCCTCCAGAGTTCTGGGTAGGGTTAGAGCACACTAACATAAACATCTTATTAGATATTGTAACAAATACGTGTACCAGGCCATATCCTCAAGTAAATTTCAGTATACTTTAGGTCCATATTGCAGGCAAAAAATTAAA
>PVKN010044065.1:0-10144 GCA_004027915.1 Capromys pilorides
CTTGTCTTGTTACTGATTTTAGTGTGAAAACTCAGTTTTTGTCCATTTATTATATTAGCTGTTTGTCAACAGTTTTTTATTGCAGTAGTCATGGTTTTAGTCCTTGGCGGTGTTAATATTGTACATTTATTGTTTTACATATGTTGAACCATCCCTGCATCCCTAGCATGAATCTTACTAGTTTAGGTATATAATGTTGACTTGCTACATTCTATTTGCCAGTATATTATCAAAGGGTTTTTCATCGGTGTTCATTAGGGAGATAGGTGTGTAGTCCTTTCTTCACTGGGTTCTTTTGGTATTAGATTAATGCTTGCTTCTAGGAATGACTTTGGGACTAATGCTTCCCTTTCAATATCTTTCAAGAGTTTGAGAAGCAACAGTGTTAGGTCTTCTAAATTTACTGTAAAATTCATCAGTATTGAGTTCAGCAGTGTTTCTTGGTTGGCAGTTTTTTTTTTTTTCCTTCCTTTCATTTTATGTGTTTGATCTGGGGTTTCACTATGCACCTTGGACTCATAGTGATCCTCCTGTTTTCAGCCTTCCCAGTGCTGATGTGTGTGTAATACCATGCTCAGACTTGGTGTCTGTTCAGTGCACCGGGAACCAGGGCTGGCATAGCATGTTGTACTAGGGATTGAACCCGAATCCCTGAGCTTGCCTAAGCAGTCACTTAGTCTGCTGAGCTATCTCACTTGCCAGTTGTATGAATTTGAATCTTTACTTTTTTTTTTTTTTTTTTTTTAATAAGATTGGCTAAGGGTTTGTCCACCTTACTTTTTCAAAGAACCAGCTCTCACTTCTTTTTTTAAGTCTCCATTGCATTAATTTCTGCTCTGATCTAATTTCTTCCCTCATATGAGCTTTGGACTTGGGTCATACTCTTTCTAGAAGTTTCAAGTTCAGCCTTCATTTGTTTATTTGAGCTTGCTCTGTTTTTCTAATACGGATGCTCACTACTGTAAATTTCCCTCTTAGGACTGTTTTCATTATATCCCTTAGGGGTACACAGTTCAGGTATGTTGTATTGTTACTATCATTTAATTGTAGAAATTGTGTAATTTCTTCTGTTACTCATTGCTTGTTCAGGAGGAATAATTTCCATGTGCTTATATGGTTTTTTTTTTTGCCATTGATTTTCAATTTCATTGCATTATGGTATGATAATATGTAGGGAATAATTTCACTTCCTTTGTATTTGCTTTAGCGTATTGTATGAGCTTTATGTGATGTGTTTTGGAGATTATCCTGTGTGCATCTGAGAAAACTGTTTTTCTGATATTGTGTGCTGTTGATGCCTGCCTATTGGCGTTTATTCAAGTGTTTTGTTCTGTTCTGGTATTTCATTATTGACTTTTTTTTTTTTTTTTGGTCCACTTGGTCTGTTTGTGATAGTGGGGTATTGAGATACCCCAGTACAGTTGTTAGTGCCTATTTGATTTTTCATGTCAGTTAATACTTGTTTTTTTATAGTTGGCTGCAGTGATCTTTGTTGGCCTATACATTTATGATTGTTACCTGTTTCTCTTAGATTTTTCTCTTTACAAGAGATGTGTATGACCCTCTTAATCAGTTTTGGCTAGAAATTTACTTTGTTTCTAAATAGAATAGCTATCGCTGCTTTTTTCTGCATTCCTATCACATGGAGTATGACTTCGACTGTCAGCCTTTGAATTTCTTTTTGTATTAAATATATTTTCTGTATGCAACATATTGTTGGATCTTCTTGATCCATTTGGTTGGTGAATTGAGACCATTAACATTGATGATTAAAATGGTATGTATTGCCTTATCCTTGACATGTTATTTGCCTGTTGTTGATTCTGTGAGCCACCCCACCCTTTAATTGTTTACCTTGCCTGGTGAATTCATTCTATTGGGATTAATGAACTTGTAGTGCTTGTTATCTCTTTCTAGAATGTGCTTCAAAACAATTCTGCACACTGGTTTGATTTTTATGATTTTCCACAGTTCTCTTCCTAATGAAAGTATCTTGTTTGTTTACCAATTTTGAAAGATATTTTCAGGAGTATATCCGTCGTAGTTGGAAGATTTATTTTTCTTTTAAGGCTTAAAAATAGCGTATTCAAGATCTCCTTGTTTTGAAGGTTTGTGTTGAGAAGTTTGTTATAATTCTGATGGGCTTTCCTTTATAGGTGATTTTTATTTTTGTCTCTAAGCTTTTAACATTCTGTTCTTGTGTTGAATTTCTGCAATCTTCATTATTATATCCCTTACTGTAAATTATTATTAGTAGATTCTATCTACCTACCTATTTATTTATTTTTATTTATATTATGGCCGGCTCAGTCTGCCCTGAGGGTGGGGCTGGCATAGCATGTGGTGCCCAGGATCCAACTGCAGTCCCTCCAGTTGCTTAAGCTTTCCTAAGCAGGTGCTTTAGACCACTGAGCCATCTCACCGGCCTTATTATTATTGGTAGTAGCAGTGGTATTTATTAGTGCTAATTGGAGTTCTATATATGCTTCTTTTTCCTTGCCAGGGAATTAATTGTATGTCATGATTTTAGTGAACAAGTTATTTATTTATTGTAATACTGGGTATCTCACTCTGTACCTTGCATGAACAGGTTTCTTTTATAAAATTTGTGCTGTACCCTGCTTTTTTATTGATTCAAAATGAATATTGTGTTATTGTTCTTTGCATTATCTAGCAGTTGTTAGATTGATTCCTGATGGTTGCTTGCTATTTTTAAGAAATCTTGCTTTTCATGACCTCTAACCATAAACTTGTCTTCTCTTCCTGAGATTCTGTCTTCACTTTGAGTTATGCTGGTGTAGATACTTTTCAATAGAATTTTTAGTCTGTTGGTTATTTGCTTAATTGTTTTGTATGGATTCCATTTCTTTCCTTCGTTAGGCATTTGTGATTTCTGTAATTTCCCTAAATTCCTTCACTTTGAACAAATCTGTATCTGCCCTAGACATTAAGCATATTTTTCATTGTGATCTCTGGTTTTCTGAGAAATTATTTGTGATTTAATTTTTCCTAGAGCTTTGTTCTTTTGCTTTGTTCCCACTTCAGAGAGGTCATGTGTGTATTGTTCTACCTCATTACTCTTGGGTTTGCCTTTGGTCCACTGGGTTTCTCCCATCTTAAGTGTCCTCTCAGTTTATTCCTTTTTAATTTTAGTTCCTGGGTCAGTGCTTATAAATTGCCTATGATGAGTAACTTTATTGGTAGTATTTATAGCCCTTATGAAATGACTTTTAGAGGTGTCTTCCATGTTTGACTGGCTCTCAGATTTTGAATGTTGCAAGATCCTACCTCTTCAATTTATTGCTAACTACCTGGCCCTGCCCCTTACTTTTTCCCTCTGGCTTGTAATACATGTTTTATGACCCTTAGACAGTCTCAGTCTTGCTGTACTAGGAAGAACAGTTATGTGATTTTAACTAAAATGGTAAATCAGTGGTCGTTAATTTGCTACCTTTAACCACATGAGGTAGATTTGTAGTTATATAACAATCTAAAAAAATTGAAAAAAGTGTATGTAGTAAATAAAGCCTCAGTATGCTGATTTTCCCCAAAGGGCAGAAAACTTAAAAGGTGGTAGGAGAAAAAGGCAATGAATGAGTGAATGAATGAAATAAGAAGGGGAAGAGAATAAATGCATGGCTAGAGAAGAACAAAGAATTAGGCAAACTAGGAAACTGGTAAAGAAGGCAGGATTGAGAGAAAGAAGGAAGAAATGGAAGGAAGAAGAATAGCAACCACAAGAAACTAGAAACTATTCACACTCAATTTTAAAACAAGGTTGAATAATGAAGAGAAAAATAAAGGAATTTAATAAAGAAGAAAATCCACTTCAAGATTTGTCTCTGCTGTCACTGGTAGACAGTGTGTGGAGACAGAGTCCAGATTCCTAATGGTTTATCCCATCAAGACAGTAGTAGCTTTTCAACAGGGTAGTGGATAATCTCAGTGAGACTGCATCTTCATTTCCTCTGAAGTTCAGGCTGTAAGGCTGGAAACATAACCATTCAGTGTGTAGCAGTCAGTGTATCTTGGGGACTTGAAAAGAGTAGGGAGCCGCTAGATGAGATCAGAAGTTGTTGAGAGCTTTGAGTTCAGTTGACTCCTTCCAAGATGGCTCCCAGCCAGTCATCCCAGAGGATGACCAAATCTGCTCCCATCAGCAGTCAGTGAGGTTGACAGCATCTACTGTTTTTCATTGTTGTATCTCTCTATGTAGGCCTCTGTTCTTGCCACCAAACACTAGGTGTCCACAGGTTTGAAGCACTCCTATGAGTGAGTCCTGACTCAGGGAGAAGCTGCTTCCCACTACCTCCTTCACTGAAGTTTCTTTCTTCACTCTCCCTGTGGGCTTAAATTGTCACTGAAGATTTTTCCTGGGTCCAGGAGACCCACTTCTCGCCTTTTTCTCTTTCTCAACATTGCTGTATTTCCGATATCTAGACAACAAATCTCAGAGAGGGTCTCTCTACTGCTTCTCACTCCACCATCTTCCCAAAAGTTCTTAATTTCCTACTTTTCTTCATCATTTACAAATAGACAAAGTTTAAATTTTGCTTCCTACTTTTCATTCTCATTATTGTTTTTAATTGCTTGATGATGTTTCCTGAAATTCCAGTTCAGTTTTAAATAGAGAAATTCAGTACTTACTTTCTTCTGGGAGGAATAAGAAAACCTTAGTGTTAGAATCAGTTTTATGGTTGAGGTTTGTATATTTCATTACTGTTAAAGTATCCATTGATTTTTATTTTGTTAAAAGTATCAAAAATAGGAGCTGAGGTTTGAAGGTAGTGTTAGTGTGCAGGAGAAGATTATATGCACTTTTCTCCTTTTTAGTCCTGATAGTGTGTGACCCATATTAATAGTTTCCTAGGACTGGGGAGATAGTTCGGTGGTTAAAGCATCTTCCTTGCAAGTGCATGGACCCAAGTTCAATCCCCAGAACCACATGCCATATGGGCCCCAAAACCCCACATGCATTGTCTCAGCCCCAAACTGGGTGACATGATACACACCTCTAATCCCAGCCCAGGGGAGTTTTGAGGCAGGAGGATCGCTGTGAGTCTGAACTGTGTAGTGAGACCCTATATCAAATTTTTAAATAAATGAATAAAATGTAATTAATAGTTTCCTAATCTTTCATTTGTAGAATAAACCTTGCGAATTCCCATTTTTAAAACAACCGCTACTGTATAGTCATAAGTAAGATTCATTTGGTTTTCCTTCTTAGATCGTAAAGATAAGAATATGACATATTTTGTAAAAATGCTTAGATTTATCTATGTAAGCAGTGAAAATGACTCAGAATAAGTTATTTTTAGTTTTGTGGTTTTTTTTTTTTTTTTTTAAACAGCGTGTTGTTATGTGCTCTAGGTTGTCCTCAAACTCACAGCAATCTTTGTGCCTCACCTTCCCATGTGCTGGGTTTCCAGGCATGTTGAAATAAGTCAGAATATAAGTAAATTTTTAACCCTGAAATAAGTGAAAGACAAGTCTTTAGAAAAAGTTTATTTAAAACAGCAGTTTACTCCAGTCATGACAAGATGTTAAAAACATCAGCACAAAAAGTTAGGTGTGACTAGTGAACTTGAGCATTAAAATTTAAAGTTAGTAAACTTCAGCCACAGGAACTAATTTGTACAACGCTGGATAAAAATACTGAACCTAACACCCAGGAATGGTGGTTACACATCTGTAATCCCAGTGCTGTGGAAGGTTGAGGAAAATAGATTGCTAGTTTGTCTTGTCTGGGAAAATCAGTTGATCATTGAAAGTGCCTCAAAATTAAAACAAAACAAATTCTATAAACACTTTAATGTGATTGTCACCAATAACATCCTTAATGTTGTTCAGCCATAATATTCTTTCCAAAACATTTTCATGACTTGAAACAGAAATTCTGATGTTTACCAATAACTTTCATTTCCTCTTAGATTATGTCTATTCTTTCTGTCTATATTTGTGTGTCATAGTTTTTTCCATGTAAGTGAAATTAATTGTTCAATATTTGTCTTTATGTGTTTGGCTTATTTTATCTATGGTGTAGCATCTGTTACAACATCATCACTCTTTATATAATATTCATTACATATAATACACATACTGCATTTTATCAATTCATTGCCCATGTGATAGTCTTTGTTATTTCTACCTTTTAGCTGTTGTGAATAAAAACTACTGTGAATGTTATTGTGTATCAGTTTGATACATATAAATATACTGATCTTTCATTTTGCTGGAAAATAATATATATGAATAGGTTTGCCTGCACCATAGGTAATTCTGTATTTAGCTTTGTGTATGTCTCACATTTTAAGGAACTACCAAAGTAATGGTAGGGCTTATGACATGTACCTGGCACACTTGTATTAATTGGCCATATATAGCTAGGTTTATTCTGGACTCTGAATTTTCTGTTGTCTTGGTCTAGACCCATTCTTATAGGTGTAGACGATACTTTCTTGATTACTGTGTCTATTTGAAGTCAGGAAATGTGAATCCTCTGAATATTGTTTGAATTTTCTGGATATATTGTTTGGACATTCTGATCCCATTTTAGTTTAATTTCAATTTCAGGATCTGGGATTCCATTTGGCAGTAAGAGCTCTTAGAATTGCCATTATTGTTGCATTGAATCTGTAGATTACTTTACATAGTACTGAGATGTTACCAGCCTTCCTGTCTGTGAATATCAGATATGTTCCCACTTACTTAATTTTTAAATTTCTTTCAGGAAAGTATCATTTATAGGATTTTCATTTCTCTGTCCTCTCCCTTCCTCCTCCTCTTCTGTCTCTGTCTTATATTGGAGAATAAACCAATCTCTTTCATATATAGAGCCTATTTCCTATGCACTTGTTAATTTTTTTGAGACAGAGTCTTGCTAGATGGCCCAGGCTGGCCACAAACTGACAGTACTCTTGTTTTTCCTTTCTAATTTGCTGAGATTATAGCATGAACCACTTGGCCCAGCTAGTTTGTCTGTCCCTCCCTCCCTCCCTCTCTTTCTTTCAGGGGCTTAGAAGATCATAGCCTCTGTGTGCCCTTAACCAGGGAATACATCCTATATCAAGAATGATCATTGTCTTCAATTCAGTGTGCAGCTTCAGCAGGGATACACATGGAACAGTGAGGGACAAAGGCCACACCCATCTAGTAAGCCAGATCAAGGGAATAAACCCTGGTCATCAGTGAGGTTACAGATGATGTCCCATTCAAATTGCGCTCACATCCTTGCCTAGCTTTTTGTGGTTTTCATTGTACAAGTCTTTACGTCTTTGTTTATATTCTTATTTATTCTTAGAGATGTATTAATACAAGGTTAGTCAACTTGTGTTAATTTCTTTTTCAGATTATATATTTGCAGTATATAGAAACCTTGCTAATTATGTATTGATGTATCCATAGCTTTGCTGAATTTATTAGCTCTGTTAACTTTATTATAGATTCCTTGGGATTTTCCTTATGCATCTTTATGGGCTGAATTTTATTATTTATATTTTCGATCAATTATTTTGGGTAGAATTTCAGTACTATTTTAAGAAAGTTTTTTTTTTTTTTTTTTTTTGGTTGGCTCAGGCTACCTTAGGCTGCTGCCTAAGTGTGGGTCTTGTATGGCATATGGAGCTGGGGATCAAACTGTGGTCCCCTGCACCTGACCGGGGTTGCCCAAGCAGGAGCTTAAACAACTGAGCTAACCCACGAGCCCCCGTAGTTTGAATAGAAGTGGTGAAGGTAAGGATTCTTGTTTCCCAATTGTGTAGGAAAAGTTTCCTGTCAGCGTTAAATATGATTCTAGAGGGTGTGTGTGTGTAACTGGGGATAGAACTCAGGACCTTGCACTTACTTGCCAGGCAGGCACTTGCGCCCCTGAGCTATCTCCCCAGCCCTTAAATATGATTCTAGCTTTGGGTTGTTCATGATACATAGCCATTATAATATTGAAATAGTTTTCTTGCAGTTTTTATTGTAAGAGGATATTGAATTTGATCATGCTTTTTATGCATCATGTGAAATAATCCTTTTTTTGTAGCCCTTTGTGTGTAAGGTTAAGTTTCTTGAAATAGCATAAGGTGGGTATCTTAAGATTCATTTTTTTTTTTTTTTAAGGAGTTGTTTTTTTTTTTCTTTTTTTTTTTTCCTTTTTTATGGCCAGCTCTGCCTGCCCTGGGGTTGGCACTGGCGCAGCCTGTGGTGCCAGGGATTGAACCGCAGTCCAGGCGGTTGCCTAAGCTTTCCTAAGCAGGCGCTTTAGACTGATGAACCATCTTGCCAGTCCATTTTACGAGTATTTATGTTACTTAATTTTATAAATTTTATTGTGCTTAGTAAACTTAAAGACTCACAACGTTAGAATAGAGTCATAAGGGCATGTACTATTTTTTATAAAGCTTCTTGCATTCAGTACATTATTTTGAAATTCATCTGTGTGTTAGATGTATCAGTAATGGGTAAATTCCATTATATAAGTGTTTTCAGTCCTACTATTGGTAGACATCTACAGTTTCCAATTCTTTCCTATCATAAATACAACTGCGAAGGATATTCTAGAATGTCTTTGTCAGGTGTACAATCCTCTATTCTACCAGCTGCAATGTCATTGTAGGGGCGTATGCTTTTGTTTCTCTCAGTTATATACGTAGGAGTGGAATTGCCAGGTCGTAAGAATAGAACATCAACATCAGCATCAGCAGCCGAGTCATCTGATGAATCACTTTTAACCTTCTCCCAAACCTGTATAAATGGGGTTTCAGGTGACATTGTACTGAACTGAGCTAACTGTATAAGAGAAGTCAAGGTGAAACATTGGTTAAAATCATAAATGGACGAAAAAGTAACATGGAGCATGAAGTGGGTAAACCAGTCAATGATTTGTCACACAAACACACATTCCTCACATAAGTAGGTGAGTGTGTGAATGTGACTGTCACGTCTATATTCTCCTGTGCAGCTACAGTGATGCAACAGCAGGCTAATATATTTAAGATCATTTGTGTGAAAAACTGGCATAGTCAAGTCTCCCAACTATTCCTGTAGCATTGGGTGTTTCTGCCTTCACTATTGTCTTATTTTTATCTTCTCCCAAAATTTGCTTATTTTTAGATTCTAAATATTTGGTGCATATACTTGTAATTTTAACACCTTGTTTGGTAGATTGACCTTTTATCTTTGTCTGTTCATCTGTTGGTGTCTGGGATGATTGGTTCAGGACCCCTATGAATATTAAAATTATAGGATGTTCAGGTCTCTTACATAAAGTGGTACAGTATTTGCATCAGCCCAAAAACACATCCTCCCATATACTTAAATCATCTCTTGATTATTTATAATACCTATTACTGTATGCTATGTAAATCATTGTAAACTGTTTAGGAAATGATAAGGTGAAAAATTCTGTACAAGTTTAATATGTACATAAATTTTTCCCCCATAATTTTGATCTGCATTTGGTTGACTTTATGGGTGTGTGGTCATCATCATCATCATCTTGTCTCTTGTATCAAATTTTAATTATGTATTTTTTGCTGATATTATAGCAATTCCATTTTAGCTATTATTTGTATGGAATCTTTTTTGTTTGTTTTGTTTGTGGTACAAGGATTGAACTGTGGACCTTGTGCTTGCCAGACAGGCGCTTAAGCTGCTGGCCCTGTATGGAATATCTTTTCACTTTTGAAATGCATTTCTTTTATGACTGCTTTTTGTATTTTAATAGCTTGTAATGAATTGTTTTAATACCCTTTTTCTTATATGTATAATTTTAAGGTATCTTCTTTGTGGGGTATACGGACCATATTTAGTATCTTCCATTTATAACAATGTAATGTCAATTAATAATTTAGTGTTTGAAAAGCTCTGTTCCTCTATACCAGTGACAACAACCCTTATAGAGCTTTCGATGATACAAATAGCCCACTATCGCATGCATACTGTAGATTTGCCCTGACTGCTTTATATCCTTCTCCCCCTTTTGTTGTTACAGATTCCTTGTGGTCATGCACACCTGTAATCCTAGCACTCTGGGAGCCTGGGGCAGGAGGATCACAAGTTCCAGCCCATCCTGGGCAATTTAGTGACCTACTGAGACCCCCTCTGCATAAAAAGGGATGGGAATGCAGCTTACTACAGAAGTCTTGGGTACTTTGAA